>BKCP01008181.1:1026279-1078023 GCA_008636005.1 Striga asiatica | reverse complement strand
ACCCCCAAACTGTATATAATCATGTCAAAAAAGGACTGGAGAATCACATATCTACAAATTCGTACAGTAAGCTAAAACTACTAAAGCAAGACAAAAGAGAAGATGAGAGATAAAAAGAAAAAAGAAACGAACAACCAAAGCAAAATGGTTTGAAAATTGTGCTAACAGGTGCCCAGACAAACAATTTGCGCTACGAATGGGCTAAAACAAAAAAATCCAAAAAGTACTACCCCTGTTGTAGTAATTTTTACCGGAGTTGAATCGAAAGATTTGAACACCGGGTCGTTTCTCAAGGAAGGTCAGTCGGATAATTTGCACGATTATTCAATCACACGAAAAGATAAAACAAGTCATAAACATTCTAATTCTATTGATTGGTTTCGATTATCAGCCACTAGATTAACCACTACAGATTCTCAAACAAGACAATTTCGATCACACAACTTCAAACAAGATTCAAATGATTGTAAACGGACTAGGGCGTCGGGGACAATCGTTTCCGGCTCTCAATACATTTAACGGGCACTCAACTACTTGGTTAAAGGGCTCGAAAAACAAATTCATCTAGAGACCCATTCTCAATAACTCACGTAACAAGAGAATGAACATAAACGAACAATTATCAAGTCAATCAACACATAGACAATACGTTACCGAACAAGTCTATTCTAAACGAGCTTAGATCGATCGATTCCTCCCCTTTCGGTTCTAAAAATCGATTTAGTAGATTTAGATGGTGATCAATCATCCAACCCTAGGTCTAGCACAACTCATTCAGATTGAGCAATCAAGGTACACACGAACGAAATTGAACCGAAACAATTATCCTCTAACCCTAGCTACGAATGTAGCCACTCATTGCAATTTCAACACAACAATTCATAATTAAGCAAGCAATCAAATCCATACACAAAATGAAAAGAAATGCTTACGATTAAATACAAATCTAATTGAAACACCACGAATAATCCAAATCCAAAAGCTTAATCTTGGTGTTTTCACAATCCAAGATCAAACCTAAGCAAAACCAAGTGAAAGAAGAGTTTTGGAGTGCAAAAATCAAAAAATACAATGTCTGAGAATTAGGAAAAATAAGCCCTCTCCCGATATTACAATCATCTCCCATTCAAAACTCTTCAAAATTGCGCCTGTTGAAAAACAGACCTTAGCGCCGCTAAGGTGCCTTAGTTGTTCGCCCAGCCCTCGTTAAGAATAGGTAGCGCCGCTAGCCATTTAACCTTAGCGGCGGTAAGGTGGCTTAGCGGCGCTAAGGTCCTTGAATGCCCAAAAGTTGCTTTTTCTTTGGCTCGCGTGCTCGGCTAGCGTCGCTCGGGTACTGCTCGAGCTGGAAAATCGACCTCCGCATGTTTGGTCGCATTAACGGGCATGGAACACTTGGTAACCGGCATAACCTGAAATCACCAAAACTGGAAAAAACGCAAAAAGCAAGAGAAAATAGGAGAAAAGAAAACGAGAACACGAAACACGAATAAATAACACTAAAACACGAGAAATGACTAGATGGACCGGTAACACCTAAGAAATGACCTAAAACGGGGAAAATTACATGCAAAACATAAAAAAAAAATAGCAACAAAAATGGGACAAACAACTCCCCCACATTAAGACCTTTGTTCGTCCCGAACAAAAAGAAAGGAAAAGAAAAGAAAAAGAAATAAACAAATGAGTAAGGACAACAGTTCAAGCAAGTATAATCTCAAACCAATCAATCAAGTCAAGAAGAATTCAAATGATCACAAGGGCACACCTCAACTATTAACTTGGCTATTTTGAATACATAAGCACTCGAGTACAGAAGTGTATCATGTATGCCTCACTCAATTTCATTCTCAAATATCAACTGGGTACACTCAAATTGGTCGTCAATTGAATCAATCATAAATTTGCCTATCATCTAACTCCTACTCTAAAACAATCAAATTCGTGAAACAATGACTCAAGGGGGCTTTAAGGGTTGTAACGTAGGCTCTTTGGATAGGGTAGGATAAATATAGGCTAACTGGCTAAATAAAAAATCAACTCCACTCAATCAGATAACCATAATCATGAATTCTTCCGGCTGCTGACACCAACCGGTTCCCCTCACTACTCCAAAATCAGCCTACCTCCCAACTTATTCACCATTTCTAATTATTTTTTTATTTATTTTTTTTTTTGTGAGAACCTTTGGAAATTTTTACATAATCCATTCTGTTTCTCTATTTTTGTTTTTCGTTTTTTTTTTGTGTGAGAACCTTTGGAAATTTTTAATCCATTCGGTTTCTCTTTTTTTTTTATATATACAAACACGAATCACCTCCCAATCTACACACGTAACTCTACAATATCATCGTCACGAGGTAAGAGAAAGAAAATCAGTAAGGCTCAAAAAGGGTGACTAGCGAAATTATTTTCAGAAAAAGAAAAGGGAAGGAAAATACAAAGAATGCCTCAATCATATTCACGTTCACAAATCCAATTATTTCATTTCCAAGCAGACTCAAGGCAAATTCTAATTGATAACGATTCTGGCCAATATCTCACGAGAAAATAACGAACGTGGCTCAAACCTCACAAGGTAAAATGACTGTCAACAGAACAACCAAGCCAATTCATCAAGATATGCCACTCATTCTCATCATCAGAACTACTTAACCAAATCAACTAGTCTTACAATACACCAAAGTCCAAGCTCAGAAAAACACAAACAAATAATCCTACAAAGTATACCGGTCCACAAAACAAGAGAAAAACAAAAGAAAAAGCAATCCTAGAAATAAAAACTAGACCTGGTCAACCACATAGCCACGTAAACACGTAAAACTCCCCCACACTTAAGATTAGACAATGTCCCCATTGTCAACCCCAAGTACAAGAGAGTTAGACCACACAATTAACCGACTCAAGAATAAAATAAACTATACAAAAATAAAAGAGAAAGAGAAAGAGAAAACGTACAAAGCACAATGACAAGTCACTGTGCGCCCGGTGATGGTGGTGGTGGGGGATGGCTGCTACCCGCACTCTGCTGGGCATCCCACTGGCTGAACCGGGTGTCCCAAGTGCTCCACTGCTGGTACTGCTGGTCCGCCCAGGTGTCCCATCGGCTGTCGTGGGATGTCCAGTGCGCCTCATTGCCCTGAACAAACTCGTTCCATCTCCTGGTCTGCTTCGTCCAACGTGCATCATTGGACTCCACGAACGACGTCCAACGTGCATCGTTGGACTCCATGAACGACGTCCAACGCGCGTCGTTCTGCTGAGTGAAAGTCGTCCAATGGGCCTCATTTCGAACCTCATACTCGGAGAACCAAACCGGAGCAGCTGACTGGTAAGACGCACCCGTGTGCGCGTCTATCAAAGGAGGAGGCTGAAAGGTCTCGTGGGTGGGATGGTTGTCGGCGTCGAGCTCGTCCTCGTCTTCATCATGAGTGTTCTCGCCAGCTGGCGTACCAGCTTCCGGTTGGGACTCGTCGTCCGGAAACGGTATACCCATTTCCTCGCAATAGGCCTTGTAGCTGGCCCGCTTAGTGACGGGCTTCGGGGTGTGTGGGTTGATCAGGTAGCCGGCGTGCCAGAGGTCTTTCTGTGAAATCGGTTTGGAACGGATTGGGGGTTCGTCGGTCTCAACCCCAAAGTACTCTGCTATCTTGGACACCACATGGCCCAAGTTCGGACCACGCCTTGTGTCGTTGCGTATGTCGAACAGGGTGTCCTTCAGGTACTGCATCATGGTCACCGGCTTGTCTTGAGAAACTGACTATAAGATGAACACTTGTTGCTCGCTCACCTTGTTTGATTCCTTCTTGCCGAAGATCATCTGCGATATGTACTTATGGATCACCACATGCGCTAAGTCACTGATTAGGCCCGAAGACGGCCCCTATTTCTTGTATGTCTCGCAGGGGGAGATGACCGCCCAATGCGGATCAACCTTGAATCCCATGGGGCTGTGACGTGACTCGATGGAGGGATCAAAGTTGTAGATGTCGCGCAACACCTTGTCGGTGCTTTTATATTCCGTGCCCTTAAGTCGAGCCATGAGGTACTTCCCATTTTCGTGCTTGGCGACTGTGCTGAAGAACTCCAGAGTCAAATACCGGTAAGCATACGCCTCCGTATCCTCGAATTCCTCGAGATCAAGCAACCTGATGTAGCGGAGAATATCGTCATCGATCTCGAGCTCGTCGTTGAAGTATTCCCAGTCGATATAACGTGGTGCTAGAACGGGCCTGACGTGAAGCCATTGGTATGCAGTGACCTCGTCCATTGACACGACCTCAAAGCGGATGTGATACTGTTGAGCTAAAGACACGGCCGGGGCTGCCGGGTCGGGGTTGGCGCTCGTGGAGGCCGCCGCTTTGCCCTTGGAAGTTGCGGGGGCCTTTTTCTTCGAATTAGCACCGCCTTTAACCATGATTTTCGGTTTGGGTATTTTATCGAACACGTGATGTGCGGGGCTAGAGCTTGCAAGCTCGTGAACAATTTCAAGGTGCTTGATCCCGGAGTTGGCCTCCTCGCGCCTCAACAAAGATCAAACAACAAGTTTCGAGAAGCTGACGGTACCTTTGGGAAGAAATTCGGTCGTAGACGAGCAAGTCTTCACGAATGACGAGCTAGGGTTGGTGAGGAATTCCTGAATAGTGGTTTTTGGAGATGAATGGTGTCACTGAGAGCTCGTGTTCGAAAGTCGCCGCCGTTGGTGAGTCGTCGGTGCAGGTAGGACGGTCGGATGGTCGGAATTGAAAGTGATTCAGGGGTTAGGGTTCGGTGGTTGAGTGGTCTTCGCTTGCAATGCAGGAGATGGACGTTGAGGTGCGTGGTCGGTGGTCGGCGTTGTTGGTGAGCTGGTCGGAAGTGGCCGCCGGAAGTGGTTGAAAATGGCTGTCGGAATCGCGACATTGCTCGGTTGAAAATTGAAAGAAAAAGAAAGTCTTGTGTTGAGATATGAGGAATTGGCCCGTCTTTCCCTTTTTTTTTTTTTTTACGAGTCTCAGACCTTAGCGGCGCTAAGGTGCCTTAGCACCGCTAGCCCGCCATAACTATTCGGCTCAGTAGTTGTCTTAGCGGCGCTAAGGCTTCTTAGCGCCGCTAACCCTTTTTTTTTATATGAATATAAAAATAAATAATATATATATATATATACACAAAAAGTACAGAAATAAGCTCGGTTTATTGCCGGGAGCTCGACACCATTCTGAATCAAGGATACAATGGGTCGCCGAGACTGATGGTCTCGACATGTTGCTTTCCGAATTCTCCTTCAAAGTACGGTTTTACCCGCTGTCCGTTGACCACGAACAAGTCACCATTCGTTGGATTCCGGAGTCGAACAACTCCGAGAGTCAAGACCTCATCAACAACATACGGGCCACTCCACCTGGACTTGAGTTTTCCCGAAAATAGACGAAGTTGGGAATTGAAGAGGAGAACCTTCATGCCAGGCACTAAGTTTTTCCAGACAATAGTCGCGTTGTGAAGCCTTTTGACCTTGTCCTTGTAAATTTTGGAGTTCTCGTAAGCCTCGTTCCTCAACAGCTCGAGTTCGGAGAGTTGCAACATCCGCTCTTCTCTGGCGGCATCAAGATCGAAGTTCATCTTTTTAATCGCCCAGAGTGCCTTGTGCTCGATCTCAACTGGGAGGTGGCACGCCTTTCCATAGACAAGCCTGAACGGGCTCATCCCTAACACTCCCTTGTATGCTGTCCTTTGGGCCCATAATGCATCATCGAGACGACTGGACCAATCATTTCTGGACGAGTTCACCGTCTTCTCAAGAATGGTCTTGATCTGCTTGTTACTCGTTTCTGCCTGGCCCGAAGTTTGTGGGTGGTATGGTGTGGCGACCTTGTGTGAAATGGCGTATTTCTTCATCAGTCTCTCAAAAATCCGGTTACAAAAGTGTTTGCCTCCATCGCTCACAATAGCTCGTGGGAATCCAAACCTGCTTAACACATGACCCTGCAAAAACTTGATGACCACTTTAGCATCACATGTCCTTGTGGGGATAGCCTCAACCCACTTGGACACGTAATCTACGACAAGAATAATATATTCAAAGCCAAAAGATTTGGGAAACGGGCCCACAAAATCAATGTCCCATACATCAAAGGTTTCAACTTGAAGATTGTTAACTAAAGGATTTCATTCCTTGGGCCAATATTCCCAATTCTTTGACAACGGTCACAAGATTTGCAAAAAATATAAGCATCTTTAAAAAGAGTCGGCCAGAATAAACCTGATTGGAGGACCTTAAGGGCGGTCTTTCGACCTCCAAAATGTCCTCCACATTGAAGCTCGTGGAAAAAAGCAACGACATTCGGTTGCTCTTCTTCGGGCACACACCTCCGAAGGATCTAATCCTTTCCCACCTTGAAAAGGAATGGGTCGTCCCAAAAGTAACTTCTGCACATTAACACAAAACGCCTCCTCTCTTGGGAAGAGAGGTTAGACAACAGGACTCCATCTTATAAATAGTTGACAATATCTGCATACCAAGGAACACTAACCACTTCACTCACATGCTCATATGGAAAACTATCATTTATATCAATATGCTCATGCAAAGTAAGTGAATGATTAGTAGGGACAATGCTAGTGATGGGTCTACTTCTGGATCTGGAGTAAACCGGTGGTTGTGAGCTCAGATCTGCTTGAACCGCTTCCCAACCGTCACTAGACCGCGAAGTTCCTGCAAAAACTCAACGCCGGAGGTATTTCCGGCGTAGAGCCTCCGACGCTCAAGTCAGTATGAGAGTGATGAAGAGAGGCTGCGCAGCAGCTATGGGGGAGAGTGGGAATGAATGAGAGTTAGGGTTTTAGGGTTACCTCACCTCCTTTATATAGGAGTGAATATTTACCTGGAGTACCCAGAATGCCCAAGTCGGTGGACCTAGAAGGTCCAAAATGCCCCGGTCGATTCGTCTCCCCTTATTGCTGAGTCATCACAAGATTCCTTCTTACCCTTTGTGGTATGTGGAGCTTCAGATAAGTTATAAGTATAATGAATCGTCTTCACTGTTCTGGTCTTTGAGATGTAGGGAGTCGACTTCGGGAGCTAAGAAGTCGACTTGTGGATTCGTGCGAATTCGGAGGCTACGCTTGGTTTAACTTTCTGCGGTGCAGTCGATTAGTGGAAGTCGACTTAGGATATCGGGATGCTCGAGCGCCGTACTATTGCTGTTCTTCTTTCATCGTTGTCGATTAGTGAAAGTCGATAGACTAAGGTCGACTTGCGAGAGTCGATTGGACCAACTTCTGCCTCTTCTTGATTGCTCGGTAAAATCGACCTTAGGGAAGTTGATTTGGGCATGTCGACAGAGTCGTGTCGGCATGCGAGTAGTTCGAGTGGTTCGCTGGGTGAGCAAGGAGCTTTTGGACCGGGTTATCCTTATGTGGCTATATCAGCTAGAACGATGATCAGCAACCACATTTTCACAACCTTTCCTATCCCGAATTTCTACATCAAACTCTTGCAAGAGTAAAATCCATCGAATGAGCCTAGGTTTCAATTGAGTCTTACTCAAAAGATACCTCAATGCAGCATGGTCAGAATGAACAATCACTTTAGACCCTAGAATGTAAGATCTAAAATTTTCAAGAGAAAAAATTACGCCAAAAACTCTTTCTCGGTGGTAGTGTAGTTCAACTGGGAACCGTTAAAGGTCAAACTTGCATAATAAATTACACGAAGTAACTTATCAACTCGTTGGCCCAAGATGACTCCAACAGCAAGGTTCGAAGCATCACACATAATCTCAAAAGGCAGCGACCAATCAGGAGCAATAACAATGGGTGCAGGCACAAACTTATTTTTCAATATCAAAGGCATCTACACATGCATTATCAAACACAAATGGCACATCATTGGCAAGCAAGTGACACAAAGGCTGGCTAATTTCGAAAAATCCTTTATAACCTGTTGGTGTTATATACTGAAAGCTTGTCTTTGCATGTTATTACACATTTGTTCTTTATGAATGAGAATCGTGTTAGATTAAACAAGTTCTTCGTCTTGTTGTTCTGCACTTAGATAGGGTGGGTCGTCATCGGGCGAATCGAAGATCACTCTATCAGTTACTTGCGAACAAGAACAGTTGTTCACAACCTAGATGGACATGAACACCCCATCCGAACGGTTGTAGTGTCAACTGTACAGTTTGTCTTGACTGATTAGTTGCACTAGTACATTTATGTATTGAACAAGATCCAGAGAGGAGAAGTTCATCTTATACTGATCGTCGTAAATGAACTAGGCCTCGGTTAATTACTGCGTTCTCTTAACCCGTATGATATTAAACAGGCAGACATATATAATATATATTATTTTGATTCACATGGGTGAGGTTCAGTTCGCTGGATTAATATTCTTACTGTTTTGGGTAATATTATTATATATAGGATGTGATGTTAGGATATTTATGGTCACCATGTGCGTTAGTTTGATGATGTCCTCGGAGTGAGTTCATGAAGGATTGTTATGCTAAACCCTGCAGGTGGATTAAGTTCCGGCATAATAAGAATGTGTGGATTAAATTCCGGCATAATAAGAATGTGATGAACGAGCGCTAGCTTCGGTGAAATAATAATAAATTAATTAATTCTTGATTGTCAGTAATCGAATTAATTAATGGACATTATATCTTAAACGTGGGGAGGTAAATCGAGTAATTATTATTGGAGTCTCAAATGTAATTTGGGCTAGGAAAAGGGAGTGCAATAATATAATGTTGGTGGCCCATTAATATTATTTAATTAATTAGAGGAGTGGGCTTGGCCCACAGTTAGTCTAATTAATTAAGGAGCCATTTTCCTAATCTCCTAAGGGTCCCTACTGTAGCTCTATATATACATCATTAAACTCATGAGAAGAGAAGACATATGTCATTATACAAACACACGCCCCACGCCTCTCTCTGTCTAGATCTCATTCGAGCTTTATCTTCTTATTGTTGCTCCACTGGTACAAGTTGAAGAAGGGTGTATTGAGTAATACAGTAGAAGATCTGTAGGTAAACCGAGACGAAATATATTTTGACCTACAGAACTAACCAGAAGTCCTATTGACACGTACAGCATACCCAGACGACTGTCTCGACGAGAGCTTTCCATCGCCGCCGAGATCGTCGGAATCTGACGTCTCACACGCTGTCGCAAGCTCCCAGGCTGCAAAATTTCGTTTTGATCTGTTTGCATCCGTTTGATCCGGTTTTGATCTGATCTTGTTCGTGCAACCCAAGACGTGATTTGCAGCCAATCAATTGCGGTCAACTGTTCGTGGTCAGCCAGATCTACATAAATTTTAAGCCGTAAGTTCTCTACATCAAACCTTTAGATCCACGGCGCATAGGTTTACGTTTGCTATTGAATTCGTGATTTGTACATAATGAGATCCTCACAGATCACAACAAAACCTCCTATAGAAACCAACATGACCCAAAAAGCTTCTAACTCCTTTCACATTCACATGAGGGGGTAATTTTTCAATCACGTCAATTTTCGCTTTATCAACCTCAATACCACGATTCGACACCACATGGCCTAACACGACTTCACTTGTCACCATAAAGTGATTTTTCTCCCAACTCAATGTCAAATTAGACTCAATACACCTTTCAAATACACGAGATAAGTTATAGAGACAGTCAGAAAATGAAGTACCAAAAATAGAAAAGTCATCCATAAGTACCTGTAGGCAATCCTCAAGCATATCTGAGAAAATGGAGAACATGCACCGAATAAAGGGCTCGAATAGTTGGTTGACTTGATAATTGTTCGGTAACGTATTGTCTATGTGTTGAATGACTTGATAATTGTTCGTTTATGTTCATTCTCTTGTTACGTGACTTATTGAGAATGGGTCTCTAGATGAATTGATTTTTCGAGCCCTTTAGCCGAGTAGTTGAGTGCCCGTTAAATGTATTGAGAGCCGGAAACGATTATCCCCGACGCCCTAGTCCGTTTACAATCATTTGAATCTTGTTTGAAGTTGTGTGATCGAAATTGTCTTGTTTGAGAATCTGCAGTGGTTAATCTAGTGGCTGATAACTCGAAACCAATCAATTGAATTAGAATGTTTAGGACTTGTTTTATCTTTTCGTGTGATTGAATAATCATGCAAATTATCCGGCTGACCTTCATTGAGAAGCGACCCGGTGTTCGAATCTTTCGATTCTACTCCGGTAAAAATTACTACAACAAAATGGCGCCGTTGCCGGGGAAGGTTTAGGACTTATTTTGTGCGCCTATTCATTTTGTTTTCAGTGTTTCTCTTATTTTTGTGATTTCTTGTTTTGTGTGTTTCTCTTTGTTTCGTTTTCTTTTACTAGTTCTAATGTTTTCTTGTTTTGTTTTTTCTTTGTCTTTTTCTTATCTATCTGGTGCCTGTGAAGTTTTTGTTTTTTTTGTTTATGCGTACCAGGAGTGGTCGTGTAATCATCCCGAACAACGAATCCATCCAGAGGGACCTCCAGGAATTGTTGGCTAACTTTGCCCCTGTATATTCAGACTCAGCCAACCGAGACTCAGATAGTCAAGGAGACATGGCAAACAATGGTGGGATGAAGTGAATAACCCACCTCGTTATCTCCTTCGTGATTTGGCTCAACCAATAATCGGGCCAGTGACTTCATGCATCCGGCTGGGGCCAGCAGCTCGGAACTACGAGCTAAAAACAATCCACTACAACCAGCTGCCATCTTTCCATGGTTTACCCAACGAGGACCCACTTCATTTCATTCGGGAGAACGAGATCCCGGGGGGTTTTGTGATTCAAATAGCTCTCGGAAACGGAAAGGAGGCTTCAGGGATGCTAGACCTTGGAGCAGGAATCTACCTTATGCCCTTCTATATCTTTCAGCGGTTCGGTCGAAATATGGAAGTGTACGTTGATGATATATTGGTGAAAAGCAAGTCCTCGACTTCACACCCAGACGACTTAAGGAAAACATTCAAAACCCTTAGGACGTTTGGGATGAAGTTGAACCCGAGCAAATGCGCCTTTGGAGTAAGGGCGGGACGATTTTTAGGCTATGTCGTCATAGAACGAGGAATTGAAGTGAATAAAGACAAGGTGAAAGCCATACTCGACATGGCTCCACCTCAAAACATCAGAGAAGTACAGGTGCTGACGGGGAGGATTGCGGGCTTGAGCAGGTTCATTGCTCGAGCGGTCGAGAGGAGTTTCCCTTTTTTCAAATTACTCAAGAAGAAGACGGTTTTCAAATGGAGTGACGAGGCGCAGATGGCCTTTGAAAAATTAAAGGAGTTTCTGAGCAAGCTGCCCTTACTGACCAAACCAGAACCAGGTGACGAATTGATATTGTACATCTCGGTAGGGGAGTTTGCTTTAAGTTCAGTGTTATTACGGGAAGATGGAAGTTCCCAAAATCCAATCTATTACACAAGTCGAGTACTCCAAGGTGCGGAGACGAGATACCCCGAAGTCGAGAAAGCCGCCCTGACATTTGGTCATAACGGCTAGAAAACTGAGGCCATATTTTTTTGAATCATACGATAGTTGTGAGAACCAATTTCCAGTTGGGAGAAACATTGGGTCGACCTACTGTCTCAGGTCGACTCGTGAAGTGGGCAGTCGAGCTGAGCGAATATTCTATCAAGTACGAGCCTAGACAAGCCATTAAAGCCCAGGCTTTAGCTGACTTCATTCAGGAGGGCACCAAAGGAGAGAAAAGGAAATGGATAATGCATGTCGATGGGTCTTCTGCGGTCAAGGGATCCGGTCTGGGAGTCGTCCACGTATCCCCCGAGGGCGAGCAGCTCGACTTCGCCATCAGAATGAGATTCAAAGCCTCAAACAATGAAGCCGAATACGAAGCACTTATCAAGGGGATTCAACTGGCAATCGGTGGCGGAGCGACAGAGATCGCAGCACATTCTGACTCACAACTCGTCGTCGGACAAATGCTGGGAAATTGTGAAATTAAGGAGGATAGAATGATGAAGTATGTCGAGGAGATTCAAAGCCTCGTACAAGGCTTGGAGAAGTTCGAATTAACACAAGTCCCGCGAGAAGAAAACAAACGAGCTGACTGGCTCGCAAGGATTGCAAGCTCAAATGAAGGAAAGGTGGGAAATCATATCACTACAATGCACTTGGAAGCTAGTGTCCTGAGCGAGGCCATGGAAGTTGACGAGAAGGATGATTGGAGGAAGTCGATTCGCGAACTCTTGCAGGGTCGGGTCCCTGCAGGAGACAAGCAAAGGGCGGAAAAGATGGCTCGATATTTAAGCAAGTATTTCGAAGTCGACGGGATCCTATATAAGAAGTCGCTAGTCGGGCCTCATTTGCGGTGTGTTTCCGAAGACGAAGGAATGCACGTTCTAAAAGAAATCTATGAAGGATGTTGCGGAGCACATGTGGGATCTCGAGCCCTAGCGGGTAAAGCACTGCGAGCAAGGTATTATTGGCCTAAGATGCGAACGATTGCAGAAAAACTTGTGCGAGAATGCGATAAATGCCAGCGACACGGCCAAGTTACGCATATTCCAGCCGAATACATGACGACAATCAGCTCCCCGATTCCCTTTGCCCAATGGGGAATCGACTTGGTGGGCCCGTTGCCAATGGGGACGGGACAAAGAAAATTCCTAGTAGTCACAGTCGACTATTTTAGCAAGTGGGTTGAGGCGGAACCCTTGGCTCGAATTACCGAAGAAAAGATGATACAATTCTTATTCAACAATATCTGCTGTCGATTTGGAATTCCAAAAGTGTTAATCTCAGACAACAGGACGCAATTCCAAGGAAAACGGATCCAAGCATGGTGTCTCGACATGGGGATTAAGCAACGATTTGCATCAGTCGCACACCTACAAGCAGACGGGCAAGTCGAGGTAATTAATCGAACTATTCTCCAAGGGTTGAATAAAAGATTGGAGAAAGCGTCGGGAGCCTGGGTCGACGAGTTGACGACAGTTCTATGGGCTTATAGGATGACCGCGCGTCGCAACGCGGCAAATTTAAATTTATAATTTTTCCTTAACAAACCTCTACTAACTAGTAGTAGTGGCGAGTAAGGGTCGATCCCACGAGGAGTATGAATTAAATTGTGACAATCTCGTATTAATTGAATTAACTAGGAAAGCAATAAAAGATGGGGGGGATTGGTTTTATAAAAATAAAAATAAAAATAAGAAAATAAAATAAAAATTTAATAAAATAAGAGAAGTCCAGTTTTCGGTTCAGTTATCACCCAATCTAAATCTACCGTTAATTAATTTCGACGCTTTCTTTAAATTGCTAACGAATTACCGACCCTAGCTAACAACAAGCTCTGTTAACCGAATTTTCCCATACCGAATATTTAATCGAAATAAGCTCTTCGACTAAATCTAACTAGCGGACAACCTAGAATAAGCTCTCTAGATTTAATACACTAGCAGCATTAATTACGAGGAAAATAGATCAGTCTAAGCAATGGACGCAAAAGCTTGGACCATTTAACTTATGTTCACGCTACCCTAGAGATGCACGACCCCTAGTTTACTACTAACGAAACGAGACAATAACAATTACGGATTAAAGCCTCGAATCTAGCAATTAAACTATGAATATTTAACGTAGTTGGCCAGACTAAATTAAACACCATAATTCATAAACATTATACAACACCATAATTTATAAACATTAAATATAGATAACATGAATCAACTCATCAACAAAAATAAATACGACGTCTCAATTAACCAACGATAAAAAATAGATCATTCAATTCATAGACAAACTGAAATTAGGGTTCAAACATCCCCTCAAACTGGATAAAAATCTAGCCTAGCATACTAGTAAAAATAAATAAAAGAAAATAAAAGAGAGAAAATAAATCTCCCTCGTGTGCGGGTGCGGCTTCCCTCCGCGTAGTGCTCGCCTCTCTCAGTCTGTGCGTGGTGTATTCTTCCCGCTGCTCTCTTTCTTTTCTCCGCTACTCTCCGTTCCTTTTCTCTTTTTTTTTTCGCAAAAATAATTCCCGTAAGCCAATAAAAATCCCTCAACTCCCAGTGCTCTCTGTTGCAAAAATCCTCTTCAAATTGGACTCTTCAGAAGTCACCAATTCACTACAATTGTGGGCCCCAATCACAATCCTCTTCAAATATCTCACGTCCATCAGCAACAATAAAACTAATACTTCAAAGTGATTTTGGTGGCCAATAATTAATTGGGGCGGGGGTTTATTGCTTTTGTCCTTGGGCCAAGATGTTATGGACCTTTTAGAGCCCAATTTCAATAAATTATTGGACGTATATTGAGCTATTCAATGGCTTCCTCGTTCACGAAAATTCCTCTAACATGCTGAAAATAAACATAAAAATATCAATGTATATGGATCCATCCAAATAATAAATAAGGCGAAAAATATAAATGTGCGAATAAATTAAGTGTAAAAAAATACACTATTAAATATATAAAACGCGCACATTTTTCGACCTATCAAATCTCCCCAAACTTAAACTGTTGCTTGTCCCCAAGCAACTTAGAACTATAAACATATAGATGGATATATACAAGTACGTGGAATTTTTGCTCAGGTCCTCACACATCTCACATAATGCATAGCTACAACTTCCCAAATTAATAACCCCGGACTCGAAATGAAATCATCTTTAGAACGCCAACAATCAAATATCAATTCAGTGAATTACCGCAGATCATCAATCTCTTCACCGAGTATACCAATCATGCAACTAACGACATCCCTTTCTTTGCCAACCGGTTTAGTTCCTCTTCGCTTCTAGCCAGAAATCAAAAGTCTCGATATTTTTTTTTTTTTTTTTGTATTTTTTTCGGAACGGCAGCTCCGTCTCAGTCCATGGTATTTAGCTATTCATGCGATAGTTATACACTAAAACTTCACAGACTGGCAGCTGTTGCAGTTTTTTTTTCTTTTTTTTTCTCTTTTTTTTTTCGAGACAATCAACTCCCAACTTTCCATGTCAAGTTACCTCACACAATCGACATCAAGCAGAATAATCACTAGCACATTTCAAAAATATAAACAGTTCAAGACCAACTCACTACAAATATATCACATAAATATCAATCGTCATGTTTTTGTCCCTCAAATAACAACATTTCAAGAATTTAACCAGAAATCATTAATCCAAGTCATCATAACTAGCATGATAATTCCAAAAGACACTCAATTCATCATCGCAAAATTCCACATACAAGTAACATATACTCCTACAAATCAAGATAATATATAAAATAGAGCACAACTCAACAACTCACACAAATATATCTCACTCTAATGAATCTCCCCAAACTTAGAGTTTGCACATAAGAGAACAAAATACAAAGTAAAAGGAAAGAGTTCACCTTATCAAGAGAAGAAGTCACGTCGCACACCATTGGGTTGCCTCCCAACAAGCGCCTTTTTTATTGTCGTTGGCTCGACTTATTGCTCCGCTTTCTTCAAGCGGTCCATGGCGGCTTCATAGGTGGCCTCAAAGGAGGCACAAACCTTGCAGCTCCATGCTTGTGAAGGATCTCCTCGTCCGGTGTCGGGTGCTTCACCGGATCTTTTCGTCCAGGTGGCAAATGATCATGGTAAAAGATTAGACCGGGCTCATAGATAAGAGGAAAAATCTCTACTAGCTCCAGGATGTAAGGCTTTTGATTTTCAACATGCTCGATTGCTGGTTGTTTGACCTCGAATAGAAGAGACTGATTTTCAGTCATGCTCGGGGCAATTGTCGGAGCTTTTACGTCATTGTCACCTTCGAGTGGGCTGTTATCGGGGGCCCCGATAGCAGTAGTAAATGCTACCAGGTTTTTATCGGGGGGCCGGTAACAGCGAAAATTTGCTCCTCATCGCCTTCTTCTTCATTCTCTTCGTCACTTCGATCGTTTATCGGCTCAAAGCTAACTTCGTCCAGCACCTCAAGCTCTGTGTTGCTGCTCATCCTAAGCTCTCCGTCATCATCGTGGCTGGCTTCGGCTAGCCGACTCTTGGCTCGGGCATCCAATTCGCTCAATAGATCACCAATCGTTTTGCTACTAGCCATCAAAGAATTTTGACACTCTTCAAGTAGCTTCATCAACGATGGACTAGTCTCTTGTTCAAGCGAAGGTTCTGAAAAATATTGGGAGCCTCCATATTGGAATTGAGATTCGTCGTGCTCATAAATAGGCTCATACGATCGGGAGTATTGTGGATTTTCATAGAATGAATTTCCACGATCTCCCCAACCGTAATGGTCCCTATCGAAATTTGAATACGCCCAATCGTCTTGTCGATACCAATCTCTTTCGGTAGCTCTGCGTGCACCATACCTCTCGATCAAAAGTGGACAATCGTCGGTGACGTGACGTGTGGTATGACACAGACGACATGGTTTCCTTAGAACTTGACGAACACTCTCAATGGCTTCTTGGATCATAGCCGACATCCTAGCCTCACGATGTTGGTCTCTTATTTCCCTCTTTTTCATTTCATAATATGAATCGTAAGCGTAAGCACATTCCGGGCTCCAATACGCATCCATTTATAACAAGTACCACCTGTAAAAGAAACCAAAAGGAAAAAGAAAAATAGGGGGATTAAAAGAGTCAAAGAAAAAATAAAATAAAATGAAAACTAATCTAATTACCTAATTCAATTAATACTAAAAAATCACAACTCAATTGCGCCACTCCCCGGCAACGGCGCCAAAATTTGACCGCGCGTCGCAACGCGGCAAATTTAAATTTATAATTATTTTCCTCAACTAACCCCTACTAACTAGTAGTAGCGGCGAGTAAGGGTCGATCCCACGAGGAGCAGGAATTAAATTGCGATAATTTCGTATTAATTGAACTAAACTAAGAAAGCAATAAAAGGTGGGGGGATTGGTTTTATAAAAATAAAAATAAAAATAATAAATAAAATAAGAGATCAAATAAAATAAGAGAAGTCCAGTTTTCGGTTCAGTTATCACCCAATCTAAATCTACCGTTAATTAATTTCGACGCTTTCTTTAAATTGCTAACGAATTACCGACCCTAGCTAACAACAAGCTCTGTTAACCGAATTTTCCCATACCGAATATTTAATCGAAATAAGCTCTTCGACTAAATCTAACTAGCGGACAACCTAGAATAAGCTCTCTAGATTTAATACACTAGCAGCATTAATTACGAGGAAAATAGATCAGTCTAAGCAATGGACGCAAAAGCTCGGACCATTTAACTTATGTTCACGCTACCCTAGAGATGCACGACCCCTAGTTTACTACTAACGAAACGAGACAATAACAATTACGGATTAAAGCCTCGAATCTAGCAATTAAACTATGAATATTTAACGTAGTTGGCCAGACTAAATTAAACACCATAATTCATAAACATTATACACAGATAACATGAATCAACTCATCAACAAAAATAAATACGGCGTCTCGATTAATCAACGATAAATAAAGATCATCCAATTCATAGACAAATCGGAATTAGGGTTCAAACATTCCCTCAAACTGGATAAAAAATACTAACCTAACATACTAATAAAAAATAAATAAAAAGATAAAAGAGAGAATAGCTATCTCCCTCGTGAGCGCGTGCGGCTTCCCTCCGCGTGTGTAGCCTTCTCTCCTTTTCTCTCTGTTGCTGCGTATTTTTCTTTTCTGTCTGCGATCCTTTGTTCTCTCCCAAAATAATTCTCTTTTTCGCCTCCAAAATAAGTCCTCTTCCCATAAAAATGTGACTCCCCTTTGCGTAAAATACTCCCAGCCAAACTCAAGTCTCCAAAATAATTAAAACTCCAATGTATGTTACGTGGCATCTAACTCATGTCCAAGCTCACCCAAATCAGCCATTATGATTTAATTTCCTCACCAAATAAGTCCTTCAAGCAAAACTACACACCCTTCATGGCTTTTTTTTATTTTACCTCTAATCCAAGTTAAGTTTCATTTAGGCTGCGGGAATGGGCTGAAATTGGGCCAGTATGGACGCTCCAATAATTGTTCGCGTGAAAACTCATTCAATGCTTTGGATCCACAAAATACTTCAATGCACTGAAAATAAATATAAAAATATCAATGTATATGAATCCATTCAAATAATAAATAGGTCGAAAAATATAAATGTGCGAATAAATTAAGTGTATAAAAATACACTATTTAACATATAAAATAAGCACATTTTTCGACCTATCATAGGACGACTCCAAGGAGCTCGACAGGACAATCTCCGTTTCACATGGTTTATGAGATGGATGCACTACTGCCGGTAGAAGTCGGCCTGGACTCCCACAGATCGACGGTCTATGAGGAAAAGAAAAATGAAGAGATGATCGAAGAGGCTCTCGACCTAATTGAAGAAGGCCGAGAAGAAGCCTGAGTGCGATCCGTCGAATACAAACAAAAGATGCGAGCAGCCTTCGACAAGAAGGTCCGAACCAGGCGTTTTCAAGTTAGGGATCTCGTCCTCAAGCGAACCGACGCTCTCAAACATGTCGGTAAACTCGAAGCTAACTGGGAAGGACCCTATACCATCACAAAGGTGCTCGAGATGGGTGCATACGAACTCGAGGACGGAGAAGGTCGACAACTCCCGCGATCCTGGCACGTGATCCATCTCAAACGCTTTTAAACTTAAGGCAATGTTTCAAACTACTTTTCGTATTGAACGATGTTTGAATTGAATTCAATGATGAAATGAATCTCAAAGTTCATGCTTCAATTATGTTTCTTATGTTTATGCGTCGACTTTATTATGATTGCCTGAAAAATTGAATTTTCCAAAACGGCTATGTAGCCGGCTAACTTTCCAATGATTATGACATTAACACAACTATGAAGTTGTAAGCTCTCGAGTGGAATCCCGAGCAGGCTACGAAGCCTTCGACTACGAAGTCGATTAACACAACTACGAAGTTGTAAACTTTCGAGCGGAATCTCGAGCAGGCTACGAAGCCTTCGACTACGAAGTCGATTAACGCAACTATGAAGTTGTAAACTCTCGAGCGGAATCTCGAGCAGGCTACGAAGCCTTCAACTACGAAGTCGATTTACGCAACTACGAAGTTGTAAACTCTCGAGCGGAATCTCGAGCAGGCTACGAAGCCTTCGACTACGAAGTCGATTAACGCAACTACGAAGTTGTAAACTCTCGAGCGAAATCTCGAGCAGGCTACAAAGTCGATTAACGCAACTACGAAGTTGTAAACTCTCGAGCGGAATCTCGAGCAGGCTACGAAACCTCCGACTACAAAGTCGATTAACGCAACTACGAAGTTGTAAACTCTCGAGCGGAATCTCGAGCAAACTACGAAGCCTCCGACTACGAAATCGACTAACGCAACTATAAAGATTGAAATTCTCGAACGAAATCTCGAGCACATTACAAAGCTCACACCGATGAAATCGATTTACACAATTGTGCAGTTGTCACACTTAAAAAACGAAAAATCTCGTACAACCAACTTTAACACACATCTACACAAAGAATATCGAGATAGCTATGAAGCTGTTCAAATTGTTGCTCGACTTCGACCAGCTCGCAAGAAGGGTTGGGGAGAAGGCGAGTTGAAAAACTTACGTTTATCAGTTATGAAGCAGCTAACATCGTTGCTCGACTTCGACCAGCTTGCAAGAAGGGTTGGGGAGAAGGCGAGTTGAAAAACTTACGTTTGTCAGCTATGAAGCTGCTAACATCGTTGCTCGACTTCGACCAGCTCGAAAGAAGAGTTGAGGAGAAGACGAGTTGAAAAACTTACGTTTATCAGCTATTAAGTTGCTAACATCGTTGTTCGACTTCGACCAGCTCGCAAGAAGAGTTGAGAGAAGGCGAGTTGAAAAACTTACGTTTATCAGCTATGAAGCTGCTAAAATCGTTGTTCGACTTTGACCTGCTCGCAAGAAGGGTTGGGGAGAAGACGAGTTAAAAAACTTGCGTTTATCAGCTATGAAGCTGCTAAAATCATTGCTCGACTTCGACCAGCTCGCAAGAAGGGTTGGGGAGAAGGCGAGTTGAAAAACTTACGTTTATCAGCTATGAAGCTGCTAACATCGTTGCTCGACTTCGACCAGCTCGCAAGAAGAGTTGAGGAGAAGGCGAGTTGAAAAACTTACGTTTATCAGCTATGAAGCTGCTAAAATCGTTGCTCGACTTTGACCAGCTCGCAAGAAGGGATGGGGAGAAGACGAGTTGAAAAACTTGCGTTTATCAGCTATGAAGCTGCTAAAATCATTGCTCCACTTCGACCAGCTCGCAAGAAGGGTTGAGGAGAAAACGAGTTGAAAAACTTACGTTTATCAGCTATGAAGCTGCTAAAATCGTTGCTCGAGTTCGACCAGCTCACAAGAAGGGTTGGGGAGAAGACGAGTTGAAAAACTTAATGATTATCAGCTATAACGCTGCTAAAACGATGCTCGACTTCGACCAGCTCGCAAGAAGGGTTGGGAAGAGTAATGAGAAGATATGAGAAAAACGACTACAGCCAACACGACATACCAGCACCGATAACAAATGTAATCAACAACGATGAAAGAGTAATATTGATGAAAAGTTCATTACATTCCGAATCGCCTCGACCTTTACAGATCTTGAAAATAGGCCGAGGCAACAGACACCCTAATAACTTTTTTCAAAACAAGGAAAATAGAATTAATTTTTAAGACTCGGCATCAGACTTCTCTGCCTCGTCACCATCACCAGCAACAACAGTCTGAGTTTTCTCAGCATCATCACCCTCAGCCTCGTCAGTCAGCCTCTCACCTTCAGCTCCGCCAGTCGAATTTTCATCATCAGTGCGAACCACTTCCTCCTGCTCCACCCCCTCAACCTCTTCGTCCCCGACTGGCTCTTCACGTTCCTCAGCATCGGAGGACCCCACATGATTCGCTCCATTTGGCCCGACTAGTTCGGTCAGACCAGCCAAAGGAGCGGAGGGAACTTCGAGCCGACCACCCAGTCCGGCCTAGAGAATGACTCTCGCCTCGAGGCCGACCCACCACGGGTGATCCGCGGGGAGAGTCGCATCGCCCCTATAGCTGTCGGGGAAAGGAAGAGTTTGCTTGACTGCCTCACGGTCGAGCTTACCCGCGCACTCAGTATTCTCCACGGCCTTCTCCCACGCGTTGAACGTATGGTTGAAGTACTGGAGAGTCGCAGGGCATAGCTTGTCGAGAAAGGCGGGGGAGTTGCAGAAGAGATTCGCAGTTTCTCGACGATAGTGCTCGAGGAACACAGAACCCATGGGTGACTTGAGAAAGGTCCTACGTCCCTAGAGGATCCCCGCCTCTCTCTCGACCATGGCGTCATCAGCCGCCTTCGCCAAATCAGCTTGAAGCTGGTCGACCTTTGAAAGGGCAGCAACTTTCTCGATCTTGAGTTTAGCAATCAGAGCATTGGCAGCCAGAAGGTCGTCATCTTTCTTCTCGAGCGCGAGGAGCTGAACTTCATACTTCTTTTTGAAAGAACGAACATTGGAGTCGGGCGAGCTGGTATCCTCAAGGAGAGAGGGCATGATAAATGCCATGAACTGAAAAGAACCATGAATGAACAAAGTCAGAAACAGAGTTAAAACTCAAGTAGAAACAATCGACTGAAACCAAAGATAAAAAAATTACCCGAGAAAAGCAAAGGAGGGTGCGACTAGCACAGTCGTAGGGATCACGATCGGCGCGGGCCTTATCGGCAGCAGGGATAATGGAGTCGAAATACTTAGCGATCTTGTGAGGATGAGGGTGATCCCAAAGTCGGGAGGGCCTCTCAAGGGTGACTGTCTCGAGCTGGCCGGGGGGAGGAGTTTGCTCGACGGCCTTACCCCTATCCTTGGTCTTCTGGCGCTTGAGCGAGTCAGGGATAAGAGTGACGTCGACCGCATCTTGAGCCCGCTTCCGAGGAAGTGAGCCCGAAGCCTTTTTCTGACTTCCCGAGGGTGGGAAACTACTTTCGACTTCTTAACGGCAGTCGTCTCGACTGCCGCCTCTTTCACACCCGACCTCGAACCGCTGTCGGGTTTCTTCGAAGGGGTAGGTCGAGTAGAGGACTTCCCGTCGCTCTTCGTCTTCTCAAAGCGAGAAAGAACGGAATCTGCAAACAAGTATCAAAAGTGTCAGTCATATCGGCATAAAGACTTCAAGTAAAGAAAGCATGGAGATCCGACTTACGAGGGTCGTCGAGACGAGGAATATCCTCATCGACAACGAGGCCGACATGATTAAGAAGGGACAACTCTTTGATCAACGGACGAGCTTTGTAAGTGTGTTTATTGAGATCGGCCAGCATCGACTCAAATTTGGGGCTCCGTGGCCGTTTATTCTGTTTGACCTTGGAGGTAATCCAAACGTTCGGGGTATGGGTATTTACCAGAAGCAGGTCGAATAAAAACAAACTTCGACTTCTACTTAGTTACATTCGAAGAAAGGTCATCGAGGAAAGTGACACCAGCACAACGACCCAAGCAATGGGCATCTTTTATGAATCTGTAGCTATAACAATAAAAGGGAAACTCGGGAGAAAAATATCGAAGCTTTATTCTGGAAACAACGATGAAAGCAATCATAATGCGAATGGTGTTAGGAGAGAACTGGTTTATTGGGACATTATACAAATCGCTGATAGCACGAAGTTCGGGTTGAATTGGGAAGTGAAGACCGAACAACACTTGGTCGATAAAGAATGTGTAGAAGCCAGGGAGAGGATGAGCGAAGTCGTTATTAGGGCTAGGAACGACCAACTTCCAGTCGGAGGGAAGACCACTGTACACTTTAAAGCCCTCGACCTCGGCTGCAGAGGCATAACAAAAAGGATTTAAGACAGCTAACTTAACTAGTGGACATGCCACAGATACAACATTTTGGGCCTCGAGAAGAGGAGCAATTATGGGAAGAGAAGGACTTGTTCTATATACAGGAACATCTACAATCCTAAGAGGAATACCTCGAGGGATGAGGTCGAGACGAGGAGACCCTTGGACTCGGGGAAGCTCAGGGCCCTCCATCAAAACACCCGACATCCATGCTTGGTTATAAGCATCTCGATCGATACCAAAAGAGGATACATCCGAATGAGGAGAATTTTGTGATTGATCAGCCAGATTGAAGCCGACCACTTGTACAGAGTCGGCGATTGAGGACCTTCGTCGATCAAACGCTCAACAGTATCGGGCGAAGTGTTGGTGTCAGAATGGAGAAAAACAAAAAAGAAGAGTCGAGATCAGTAACGGCGAAATCAGTGAAGTGAAAGCTGACGCAACCAACAATGGGTAAATCGACTTGTGATAGTCGTCACAAGTTGAGCCAAGGATTATCCGTGAAAAAATGGTTTTGAAGCAAAGGAAATCACGAGAACACTTAACTCGTCTTAATCAGGATGAACGAGAAGAAGCGGGGAAGGCCAGGAAGAATCAGACCAAAACCAACCCAAAGAAGTGCGAACTGACTTTATACCACAAGTCGATATGCGGCAGGGTAGGGACAAACAAGAAATCCAAAGGAAAATCCAAGCAAAGGAGATCTAACACAAAACTCGTGTAAAGTTGTTCGAAGAAAACCAAGAACACATGAATTTCGAAATACAGGAATCCCAGAAAAAGTAAGAAAATCTACAAAAAAAGGAAGTATCGGAGGTGGAGAAATCAGTAAACTTACACATAGTTGTGGTTGGAGAAGGTCTCGAGAGTCTGAAGTCGCCGGAGAAGAGGAAGCGCCGGTAGAGCCGAAGGTGCAATGTTCGCCGGAGGTTTTGAGAAGGATAAAGAGAAGGCAAGAAGGCTGGAAGATGGTGGGAAAGTGGATTGCTGTGAAAAGATAGGGTATTTATACACCAGACAGGGGAATATCAGCCTTTAGATGGAAGCAAGATCTGACGGTTTAGGTTGGACCCGAATTTCGAAGCGGCAAAACTGAAATGACGCGGCCTGCCCTAATTTCAAAATTCGAAAAGTTGTCAGGCTGTCAGACTTATCCAGAAGAGCAATCATGAAATTACAACCGTCCAGCGGAGGGCGAGATGAGGTACAAGCAATAGCATAAACGAAGAATCACGATACGAATTGGATGATAAGTAGCAAGGACGAACCGAACAACGATATTAAGAACCTCGATGTCGAGAAAGAAACAATGAACGAAATCAATAGAGGCTCTCGACCACCAAATTTACTCTTAAGCTCTAAGCCGCTTAGAGTAATTTTTGGGAGGGACTAGATGATATAGCCATATCGTCATATACCGGCCCAAGAACGTTTTACTCGACCAGACAATTGACCAGATCGGCCGCACGACGATCGGTCCCAGCCAACACACTTAGATCAACTTCTGCGATGACGATTCCTCCTCAGATACAGGGAAGAGCTGAATCCATACAAGTCGACTTGACTAAGTCGACTCCCATAAGTCGACCTTCACCCCAGAATAACGAAACCATGGTCACTCCCTACTCGACCGGACAGTGGCTCAAACCGTTGGACATGTCGGCATGCGCCCGACATGTTCAAGTCGACTTTCTCCAGGTCGACTCTTAACAAGATTGATGATGAGAAGCGACAGATTCCATACAAGTCGACTCCCATAAGTCGACATTGTTCAGTCGACTTCCCTAAAGTCGACATTTATCTGAGAAGACCAGCAAGAGCGTAGCCTCTTAATAACCAGAAGATTCTGGGTCGATTCGTTCATACTTGTTTATTGTGTTTTTGTGTTTCTTTTTATGTGTTTCTTGCGCATCGTTGAGTCGGTTTTAGGATTGTTTTAGCGTTGACCGGTCCATTTTATTGTTTTTCGTGTATTTCTGTGTTTTTCTTTCATTTTGTGTCTTTGGCGTATTTTTTTTTTCCGTCCTTGTTGGTGTTATTTTCAGGTTTATTTCTGAGGATGATGAGAAGAGTCGAACCGAGTCCTGAGAGACGAGATTTCCAAGTATGTCGAGTCAGTTTCGAGAAGTCCCGAACCATTGAGCTAATTCATTCCGAAGATTTCGAGCCAAAGTTGATGAAAACTCCCAAAGTCAGCCTCACTCGCGACTTCGAGACACATCCAGCGCTCGCGGAGGTTCATAGCCTAGGCCCAGCACACTCGCGTCCGCGCCAGGTGTCCTGCAACTCGAGAGGGCCATTTCCCGTGTCCGCACCCGCGAAATCCGCCGCCAGCTCGAGAGTCCGTGTCCGCGCCTCGCGAAGATAGCCGCGACATCGAGAGTATCGCCTTCCCTCTTGTGCACTTCAGTGTTTTCCCGTGCCCGCGCCCGCGAAAGACCCCGCGACATCGAGAGTAGTTCGTTGCCCCGCGCTACCTCGCGCCAGACCCGTGCCTTCCCAGTGCGCGCCGCGCGAATTCTCCCGCGAGCTCGAGAGTAGTACTCCATTGCCGCCCCGCGCCCGCGAATCTACCCGCGATATCGAGAGTAGCCTTTTCTCTCGCGCCAGTCCCGTG
This sequence comes from Striga asiatica, assembly GCA_008636005.1. NCBI lineage: Eukaryota > Viridiplantae > Streptophyta > Magnoliopsida > Lamiales > Orobanchaceae > Striga > Striga asiatica. The sequence continues at coordinate 1,052,649 of BKCP01008181.1, read as the reverse complement.
CATTCCTCGAGCCAGATGATGAAGGTTCACAATCTTTTTCATGCCGAGGTCTCGTGTGAGTGCAACATTCCCGATGATGAAGAGCCCAAGGAGCTAGATCCCGAAGAGGAAGGTGTGGTGGATCTTTTCGAACTATCCAAGGAACCCGAACCCCGGGAAATTTCTAATGAGCTTAAGCCTCTACCATCACACCTCAAGTATGTCTTTCTAGAAGATGACGAGAAGAAGCCCGTCATTATCTTTTCGGGGCTTTCGGAAGAGGAGGAAGAATTACTCGTGGGAGTTCTCAAGGCAAACAAGGAATCTCTAGGGTGGAGTTTGAGTGATATCAAGGGAATAAGCCCGGCCACTTGTATGCATAGAATAATTCTTGAGGACGAGTCCAAACCTATCCGAGAGGGACAAAGGCGTTTGAACCCAACCTTGATGGAGGTCGTAAAAGGGGAGATTCTCAAGTTGATCCAAGAGGGGATCATCTATGCCGTGGCCGTGAGTGAATGGGTGAGTCCCGTGCATGTTGTCCCAAAGAAGAGTGGGATCACGGTAGTTGAGAATAGCAAGGGTGAGCTTGTGCCGACGAGGGCCACGACGGGATGGCGGATGTGTATAGATTTTCGAAAGCTCAATGCCGCTACAAGGAAGGACCACTTTCCCTTGCCGTTTATCGATCAACTCCTTGACAAGCTAGCCGGACATCCCTTCTATTGCTTTCTTGACGGCTTGTCGGGGTACTATCAAATCCCAATCGCCCCGGAGGATCAACCGAAGACCACCTTTACATGCCCCTTTGGCACATTTGCTTTCCGGAGGATGCCCTTTGGACTTTGCAATGCTCCCGCCACATTTCAAAGGTGCATGTTTTCTATCTTTTCGGATATGATTGGTGAATTTATTGAGATATTTATGGATGATTTCTCCGTTTTTGGTGATTCGTTTGTTGATTGCCTTGATAAACTTGATAAAGTGTTGAAACGATGCATTGAAAGTAATTTGACTCTTAGTTGGGAGAAATCGCATTTTATGGTTCCTAGTGGTATTGTCCTTGGGCATGTCATTTCTTCTAAAGGGATTGAAGTAGACAAGGCAAAAATTGACGTGATTGAACAACTCCCTCCCCCTCTTAATGTGAAAGGTGTTCGAAGTTTTCTAGGGCATGCCGGTTTTTACCGGAGATTTATTAAAGATTTTTCAAAAATCGCCCGACCTTTATGTGCTTTACTTGCTCTTGATGCTCCTTTTGATTTCAATGAAGAGTGTATGCATGCTTTTAATGAATTGAAGAGAAGATTGGTCACGGCACCAATTGTGATGCCCCCGAATTGGTCTTTACCATTTGAAATCATGTGTGATGCCTCGAATTATGCGGTTGGGGCCGTTTTAGGTCAAAAAGTTGAGAAACGCCATCATGTTGTTTGCTATGCTAGCATGACCTTAAATGAGGCTCAAGTTAATTACACCACAACCGAAAAGGAATTCTTAGCTATTATCTTTGCCCTTGAGAAATTTCGTGCTTACATTGTAGGATATAAAGTTGTGGTGTATAGTGACCATGCGGCTTTGAGGCATTTGTTAGCTAAGGCTCAATCTAAACCTAGGTTGATTCGTTGGGTGTTACTTTTACAAGAATTTGATGTGGAAATCTTAGATAGAAAAGGGTGTGAGAACGTAGTTGCCGATCATTTATCACGCCTTGCTTTACCTTCAAATTCTTGTGATAAGCTTGATCTTGATGATGCATTTCCCTACGAGCATGTGTTTATTGTTGATTGTGTGCCTTGGTATGCCGATATTGCTAATTACTTGGCTAGTGGTATCTTGAATGACGACCTATCCTTCCAAGAAAGGAAGAGATTCATTGCTAAGTGTAGGTACTTTATGTGGGAAGATCCTTATCTCTTCCATCTTGGCAAGGATGAGGTCATAAGACGGTGTGTGCCCGAGAAAGAGCAACAAACCATTCTAACCGCGTGCCATTCATCGGATTGTGGAGGCCACTTTGGCGGTCGAAAGACGGGATTCAAAGTGTTGCAAAGCGGATTCTATTGGCCCACGATTTTCAAAGACTCTCACGCGTTCTCTATTTCGTGTGATCGATGCCAACGTTCGGGGAATATTGGGCGAAGGAATGAGATGCCACTTAATACGTTTTTGCCGGTTGAGATCTTTGACGTGTGGGGTATTGACTTCATGGGGCCTTTTCCGATATCTCATGGGTTTGAGTACATCTTGGTTGGGGTGGAGTATGTCTCCAAGTGGGTAGAAGCTATTCCAACTAGGAGTTGTGATGCTAAGGTTGTGGTGAAGTTCGTTCAAGTTCATGTCATCAATCGTTTCGGTTTTCCACGGGCAATAATTAGTGATGGAGGCTCTCACTTTTGCAACCGGGTTTTCAAGAAGCTAATGGAGAAGAATGGGATAGCTCACAAGGTTGCCACCCCTTATCACCCTCAAACTTTCAGGCAAGTCGAAACGAGTAATAAGCAAATTAAGGCCATCCTCGAGCGAACCGTGAGTGCCTCGAGACGCGATTGGTCCCAAAAACTCGGAGATGCATTATGGGCACATCGAACGGCTTACAAAGGTGTCCTTAGTATGAGTCCATTTCGTTTAGTGTATGGGAAGGCGTGTCACCTTCCGGTGGAAATCGAGCATAGAGCATATTGGGCTATCCGGATCCTTAATTTCGAGCTTGGTTTGGCCGGAAAGGAGAGACACTTGCAAATCGATGAATTGGACGAGTTGAGAAATGAGGCGTATGAGAATGCCCGGATTTACAAGGACAAAGTAAAAAAGTGGCACGATTCGAAGATTATAAGAAAGGAGCTCTCACCCGGGATGAAGGTACTTCTTTTTAATTCTCGACTTAGATTGTTTCCCGGGAAATTGAATTCAAGATGGAGCGGCCCTTTCGTAATCGAGGAGGTTTTTCCTTCCGGGGTAGTTAAGCTTTTCAACCCAACCGACAAGACGACTTTTCAAGTGAATGGACACCGGGTGAAGCCCTATCTCGAGGGGAAAGCCAAGGAAATCCGAGTACTCTATTCTCGGCTCGACGAGCCTAATTATTGAGGAATTGATGGCTTTGTCGAGCTCACGACATTAAACCGAGCGCTTCGTGGGAGGCAACCCACGTTTTTCTTTTCTTTTATTATTTTCGTTGGTTTTCTTTATTTTCGTTCTTTTATTCTCTTTCTTTTTTTTAATAATAATAAAAAAAAAGAGCAAAAGCAATCAAATAACGAATGGGAGTTGGCTTATTGGTCCGTGTTTATTGTATTTTATCTTTTAAAGTTGACCGCATTAGCTTTTTGCACGCATATGTGAAAAGGTAGCTTAAATCGAGAATATCATGTGTAGGATGACTTGGGACGGGTTTTTGTTTTGTATGAATTTATATGTGGGGAACGTGTTTACAAATTTGAGTTTGACTCTTTGGATTACCGGAGGAAAATGAGGATTTCATTATTGCACATTTGTTAACCTTGGACTATTTGGCACTTCTTTTTGAGCTACTTAACGTTTTGTTTGCTCGAGGACAAGCAAAGAGCTAAGTGTGGGGGAGTTGTTTATTGTGTTTTTGTGTTTCTTTTTATGTGTTTCTTGTGCATAGTTGAGTCGGTTTTAGGATTGTTTTAGCGTTGACCGGTCCATTTTATTGTTTTTCGTGTATTTCTGTGTTTTTCTTTCATTTTGTGTCTTTGGCGTATTTTTTTTTTCCGTGCTTGTTGGTGTTATTTTCAGGTTTATTTCTGAGGATGATGAGAAGAGTCGAACCGAGTCCCGAGAGACGAGATTTCCAAGTATGCCGAGTCAGTTTCGAGAAGTCCCGAACCATTGAGCTAATTCATTCCGAAGATTTCGAGCCAAAGTTGATGAAAACTCCCAAAGTCAGCCTCACTCGCGACTTCGAGACACATCCAGCGCTCGCGGAGGTTCATAGCCTAGGCCCAGCACACTCGCGCCCGCGCCAGGTGTCCCGCAACTCGAGAGGGCCATTTTCCGTGTCCGCACCCGCGAAATCCGCCGCCAGCTCGAGAGTCCGTGCCCGCGCCTCGCGAAGATAGCCGCGACATCGAGAGTATCGCCTTCCCTCTTGTGCACTTCAGTGTTTTCCCGTGCCCGCGCCCGTGAAAGACCCCGCGACATCGAGAGTAGTTCGTTGCCCCGCGCTACCTCGCGCCAGGCCCGTGCCTTCCCAGTCCGCGCCGCGCGAATTCTCCCGCGAGCTCGAGAGTAGCACTCCATTGCCGCCCCGCGCCCGCGAATCTACCCGCGATATCGAGAGTAGCCTTTTCTCTCGCGCCAGTCCCGTGCATTCCTCGAGCCAGACAGCGCCAACTCGCGCCCGCGCCCGCGGAAGTCCCCGCGAGCTCGAGAGTGTGCCATTTAATCTGCGTGTTTCTACTGTGTGTTTTTGGAGCTGGACTATATATATGTTTTGGCCCTTTGTAATTGAACATCTAGATTTCATTTGCTACTTTACTCTTTTTGGTAATGTTTTTGGTTTTTAGATTTCCCTCTAGATTCTCTCTAGCTTAGTATTTTCCGGCGAACTATTTCCGGCAACTCTCATTTTTATGCAAGTTTATACCTTTTTACTCCGATTTCGACTAAGCATGCACTAGGAATGTGAGTACTTACTTTTAAGACTTATATTTTCGTATTGTGCACCTAATTAGCTATCTAGTTAGTAGAAGTGATTTGGACTTGCTCGTTTATCGGATATGTTTGCCCGTTTAGTCATTTTCCGTGTTTTTGTAGTTTTTGAGCTTGTCTATTGTGCTTGAGTTTGTTGAAGTGTGAATTTCTACTTGAAACATCGTGACTATGATATTGAGCTCGGTTATTTCGTCGTAGAATCTTCGGCTTTAACTATTAAGTGTAGTAGATGGAGTTCGTTCCTCTTGTTTTAGCTCGTTTTTGTTGATTTTCGGTTCTCCGGTTTAGTAAGCTAGGGTTTCTAGTATAATTGCTTGTTTAATTGCTAGTTGCTTACTTTCTTAGTTAATCTAGTGCTTAATCAATCTTCAACCAATGAATAGAATGTTTAGGATTTATTTCTCTCGTTTTGTGTTTTTGGACAATTGAATAGCAACCAAAGCTCCGAATAGCCTTCCTTAGAGAACGACCCGAGTCGGGTAACTCGGTTACCACATACCCACAAATCTCTATTAAACAATACTCGATGTCGACTCCTTGTACCTCGCACCTCGAGACGAGAGGCACACCGACGATTCCATACACTTGGTATATTTCTTGGAATCTCTTATACTTCAAGGGATAAAGGAGAATCTAGAAGAACCGACCGGGGCATTTTGGACCTTTTAGGTCCACCGACTTGGGCATTTCGGGTACTTCAAGTAAGCATTCACTCCTATATAAAGGGGATGAGGTAACCCTAAACCCTAACTCTCATTCATTCCACACTCCCCTCATAGCTGCTGCGCAACATCCCTTCATCACTCTGATACTGACTTGAGCGTCGGAGGCTCTACGCCGGAAACACCTCCGGCGTTGAGTTTTTGCAGGTATTCTCGCGATCTAGTAGCGGTTCAAGCAGATCTGAACTCAAATCCACCGGTTCTCTTCAGATCTAGAAGTAGACCCATCAAGGCTGAAATCTGAAGACTGATCTGAAGCGCCTGGATCTCCGCATCATTTAGCACATGTATTTGATTATTTTGGAGATTCTTAGAACTATAGATATTTACTTTCTTTAAGATTATAATTTGTATCATCATAGGCTTCGTATTTCTCTTATTTAAATAGCCTATGTAATCATTTGTTATTTAATTAAGCACTAAGATATCAAAAAACGCTCTTTCGAGCACAATACATCTCGTGTTAACCATGATCGTTAGTGCGGGTTCTCTCAAACACAAAACCACGATACACGATGTTCATCATCCATGACTAGCTGATTGTTCCATGGGAAGAGGAAAATAATAAGGATTAAGAAAGAGAAAGAAGAAAAGAAGATGAGGATGACGAGAAAGATAATAGTCATTAATATAAGTTTTGGTAGACAAGTATAAAAATGATGAATCTTTGAAAATCTAATAACTAAATTTAAATTATATCACATAAAAAAATAAACAATAAACATTTTTTAATATCAAATAAAGTAAACAATGGGATAGTTCAAATTTGGTTTCAAAAAATTTTTAGAATTTGTAAAATTAAATTTCGTAGGCTTCTTTACATATTATTTCAAATAAATTCCCATTGCGTAATAGATTATTATGAATCAAGTACTAGACTGTTAATCTGTTATAAAATAGCTTTTGTAATTGTTTCAACCCGAACGCATATAAAAGTATAGTAATTGCTGTAATATGATATCATAAATTATTAAGTTTAGATTTTCAATTTGAATGATAAAATCAAATAATAAAAGAAAATTCAATATTAAAATCTTATAATAACCAAGAAAGCCGCGTTAATCCAATGACTCCTTCCTTCATTATTATAAAATAAAATGAAAATCTGACACTTCGATTTATTCCATAACCTTTGGTAAATCTTATTGTATATCACCAACTTTCGAATTCTGAAAAGTGGGGTAATAAGTAAAAGAACACAAACTACCCGGACTAACAAGAAAACAGTACTAACTAAAAGACCACGGTTGCAAAATTCTATCGCCCGAAAAGTGAAAAAATTCTATTACCGGCGAAGCCCAGCACGAGGGCTTATTTATTATTATATCCCCATTTTTATTTTTATTTTTTTTCCAAATTTGATTTTAAGTAACAGAGGAGCTATAGTTCTCGTGTTCTTGTTCGAAACAACCCGCATAGAAACAAAAAGAGGAGCCCCAATTCAATTCGACACACACAGCCTGAGAGAGAAAAAGCACGCACTGAAAACACGCAGTGAATGCGTATGGAAAAGCCCTTTACATCGAAGGCGTGAAAAGAATTGAGTTTAGTATTTTTTTCTCAGTTTCTCAATGGCGCTAAAGGTGCAGCTGCTGCTGAGGGAGCTGGGATCGAAGCTGGGGAGTCCGCCGGCGTCGAAAGACGCTCTCGTTAAGCTCTTGAAGGTGAGAAACCGCCAGTTGGGCATCTTTCTTTCGTTGGAATTTCGTTAGGAGCTTTGATTTTCTGTGCCTGTTAGTTAATCCGTGCTCGTTTAAGAGTATTGTTTATTGGTGCATGTTTGAAATTCGTGTGTTTTTCGAAGATTCCATGGTTTATGGTTGAATTAGGTTTTGTTTTAGGTGTCGTTTGGCAAAAAGATCGAATCTTTATTAGAGTACTTCTTAGTTAGGAGTGATGTGGAGATTTCAGGCCGGTGTTCGGCATTGGAAAAATTGTGTCTTGGTGCTAATTAGGGTTCCATGATCTTGGTGAGATTAGTTTATTTGGGAGAAAATAAAGTTGGAGTATTTTGATATTTTCTCTTAAAACTCCAACCTTCACCTGAATATTAAATTGTCAGAGGGAGAAAGCAGAAAGTTTGACCATCTTTTCTCGTCTTCAATCCGGCTGTGCATGAACAGTTGGAAGAATTTTATTTCCTCTCAGGGTATACTTAATTAGTGTGCTCTCAGGCCTCGCTTCAGTTTGCCCTGACAAAAAATTTATGCAGACTTGTATACGTATTATTTATGAGTGTGAATCTTGGTAAATGAAAGAGCGCAATTGTGCTACTCATGTATAATTCTATTAGGAATTGGTGAATCTTATCTTTTATCCTTTGTTTGTACCTAATTAAATAAGTGTGAAGACATCTATTCTCCGTGTAACCAGTTTTATCATTTGAGTCTGGTTACCTCATCAGGAGCCCTAAATTTTGTTTATTTCTGTTTCTTCCTGCTCACCATCAAGCAAATTTGCTTTCACGATATGTACGTTAGTATACATGCCGCATGCCAGAAAGTACTGAACTCTGCTGTTTAACTATAGGCAACTATAGGCCGTAAGTGCTGCAAGTTTATAGTTGGTAGACATAAAATGACTTAGATTCTCGATTGATTGCTGTATAGTAATTCGATGGTTTATACTGTTGCAGCAAAGTGAAGCATGTCTCGCTGACTTGGATCAGTCACCTGAAAAATCAGTGATGGACTCTATGCAGCCCCTCATAAATGCCGTAGCCAAGCCAGAATATTTGAAACATCAGGACCGGGAGGTCAAGCTCTTTGTAGCTTCTTGCATTTGTGAAATAACTCGAATTACTGCACCCGAGGCCCCTTTTGATGACGATGTCTTTAAGGTACTTCCTCTCTTGAAATAAGAACAGCAGAATTTATTTTTAAAGTATGTTGGTTTTTTTACCGTGTATACGTATGACATATATTCTGACTGTTTCTGTTTGATATATTTCCAGGATATCTTTCAGTTGCTTGTGAGTACTTTCAGTGGCTTAAGTGATATAAACGCTCCATCATTCAGAAGGAGGGCTGCAATCCTCGAAACCATGGCTAGATATAGATCATGTGTTGTGATGCTGGATCTAGAATGTTATGATCTCATAGATGAAATGTTCAATACATTTTTCGCTGTTGTCAGGTGCGGCTCACTCTGAGTGGATTAAGTTCAATTGAGTGGTCGGGAACTAACATTGTCTATTTTACCCCAGCAATGAAAATATGGCATGGCCGTTGAAATGTAGTATTCTTTTGTTTTCATCATTCCTAAGTAGACACATATACATATCTTAACTTAACTTCAATTTATAGTTTTTTTTTAGGTTGAGATCTTGAACAGTTTGATCATGCGAATAAATATTCTCCTCATCTTAATTTACCTTGTATTTTCTTGGCATGCAGGGACGAGCATCCTGGGAATGTGTTGACTTCAATGCAGACGATAATGGAGGTTCTGTTAGATGAATGTGAAGATGTACCAGAGAGTCTATTGTTTATTTTGTTGTCTATTTTAGGCCGTGATAAGGAGGTGCTCCTCTTCCCTTACCCCACTCAGTTTTTTATTGATCTGAGTTTTTTTGTCTTTCCCTTATTTTTTTCTTGTAAACAATTAAACTTTGGAGCTTGGCTGCTAGGGTGTAACTATGGCTGCAAGGAAACTTGCAATGAGTGTGATAGAGAACTGTGCTTCAAAACTGGAACCTGGCATAAAGCAATTTCTTGTGTCATCAATGTCGGGGGATAGCAAACCCGTTAAGCCTGAAATTAGTTATCATGCTGTAATTTATGATATCTACAAATGCGCCCCTCAAATCTTGTCTGGAGTTGTTCCGTATCTCACCGGAGAGCTGCTGGTAATCATCTTCAATTGCTTTCATGTATATAATGTTTCTTGTGTGATAAGGAGACTCTGAGTTGTTGTTCTAAATATGGCATGCTCAAATGTGTTTTTTGTCCGATCTTTGTCCTTTAGGTGAGAGAGGACCTGACGTCGGCTATGTATTCTGAATTTTTTTTATTCTTTTTCTAGAGTTGCAATTGACGTGCTTTAAGAGCTCTTCACCATCTACAAAAACCATATATNCATATATATATATATATATATATATATATATATATACAATTCATTTGGGCAAAATCGGTGATTTTGATTGACAGTCATACTTGTGCGTATTTTAGTTTCCATAGTCGTGTATGTTTAGAGCGTTCATCAGTTTTGTCTGACTTTGACAGAGTGATCAAGTGGAGGTTCGCCTGAAAGCAGTGAGATTAGTGGGTGACCTCTTTGCTTTGCCTAAATCTTCTATTTCTGAAGCATTTGAGCCGGTCTTTTCGGAGTTTCTGAAAAGGCTGACGGATAGAGTGGTCAATGTTAGAATGACCGTCCTTGACTACGTCAAAACTTGCCTTTTGGAGAATCCTTTCAGAGGCGAAGCTCATCAAATAATCTGTAAGCATTTTCTGCTACTGATTAGAGCCTATTTTCTATGTGGTCTTTATTCTGATGATAAAATAAACCCAACAGCTGCTCTCTGTGACCGATTGTTGGATTATGACGAGAATGTTCGTAAACAAGTTGTCGCTGTGGTTTGTGATGTGGCATGTCATTCTCTCAAATCCATTCCTATTGAAACCATCAAGATGATCTCAGAACGCCTTCGTGATAAATCTGTATGTGCGACTGTTTGTCTAAGCAGCTCTTTTTCATTTTTTTTTGTCTAAGCAGCTCTTTTTTCATTTTTTTTTTTTTGGCAAAAATCGATCTGATAATTTTTGCTGCAAAAATCCAGGTTCTGGTTAAAAGGTATACTATGGAGAGGTTGGCTGACATATACCGAGTGTCTTGCATTAAGCATTCTAGTGATTCGACAAGGGATGATGAATATGATTGGATTGTGGGGAAGATATTGAGATGCTTTTATGACAAGGATTTCAGGTAGGTTAATGAATTTTGATTCCAGATGATTAGTTGATTTAGTTTATTTGTCCTGACTGAACTATGTGACCAATCCAAAAATGCATTATAAAGAATGTAACAACATGATCTCTATCTGCTGCTCAAGGCAAACTAAAGCTACTAAGAAGCTATGAAAAAATTAAAGAAGTGGTTATAGGAATTGTTGAGTAAGTGAAAGCGTAGACCACTTTGGGTCCGAAGATACTTCAAATCAAATGTTCTGATTTGCAATTTCTCATATATGATCCTGAGACCTGGTTTTCTCTTTGCAGATTAGATACAATTGAACCTATCCTATCTCTGTCCTTGTTCCCAGCTGAATTTTCTGTCAAAGACAAGGTAGCTAGATGGGTTAGGTTGTTCTCTGCATTCGATAAAGTTGAGGTTAAGGCTCTTGAGAAGATATTAGAGCAGAAGCAAAGGTTTGTAAAAACTGCTTGTGTTGACGTACATTTTTTTTTTAAAATTTTTATTCTAGTTTCTGCTTTCTACCATATGATTTACAAACTATATGTTTCATGTTTACTACTGTGATGTAGGTTACAACAAGAGATGCAGAAGTACTTCTCCCTCAGAGAGTTGTCTCAGGTTTGGTACTTGGGATTGTACATTTCTCATTCCTTGACTTGTGAATATATTTAAATTCTTTTGTTATGTATTCAGGAAGGTGATGACACTGATAGAAGAAAGAAAGTAATGTTTTCCTTCCGAGTCATGTCTCGCTGCTTTAGTGATCCTGCAAAGTCAGAGGAGAACTTTCAGATTCTTGACCAGTTAAAAGATGCCAAAATTTGGAGAAATTTGACAAATCTCAGTGACCCAAACACCAGCGCGCTTCAAGCCAGTAGTTTACGAGTAAGGCACTAAACGGAATCAAAACTACCTTCGATTTTCTTCTAATTAATCTTTATTCTCGTTTCTGTCAACAGGATGCTTGCACAATCATATATGAGGTTTTCTCTGATATTATAAACCTTTGCAGGACGATTTGCTCAAGATCCTTGGTCAGAAGCATCAACTGTATGAGTTTCTGGGTGCAGTTTCTTTGAAGTGCTCTTATATGCTTTTTGACAAAGATCATGTCAGAGAGTTTCTTCTGGAAGCTCGTGTGCAGAAGTCCTCTGGAACCACTGAGTTAATTTTGTCCTGCATGGCTATTCTTGTGGTATATTATCTTATTGTTATAATGCTTTCATATAAACCTAACTGATTATATCTTGTATCATTTTGACAGCCATTTAACAATTTTATAACAACCAATGTGGAAAACATGAATTGCAAAACCCAAAGTGACTGTGTGCTGTTGGTTGAGATGGATTGCTAGTTTCTGAGCTAAGATGGGTTATCGTTATCATTGTTAGATGAATGATGCTAGTATTGTATTGTTATAAAAAATTATGTATATATATATAATGGTAAAGCTAAGATGGGTTATCATTATCATTATTAGATTGAGATGTAAATGATGCTAGTATTGTATTGTTATTTCATGTTTTCAAATAAAAAATACTTATTTATATACATACACACACACATATATATATATATATAGAACTTGAACCACCAATCGCGAACCCCAAATGACTGATGTTGGTTGAGTTGGATTGCTAGTTGATGAGCTATGATGGTTTATCATTATCATACTTAGATGGAGGCCTGACTGATGCTAGTATTGTATTGTCATTTCTTGTTTCCAAATAAAAAACTGAGGGTGTAGTCCTGTTCATTTTTTATTTCTTTTGCTTGCTAGAGAATAGTGGTGAAAACATTTTTATAGAGGAGAAGGATAAATTTTAAGAATGTTGGGATATGAGATAAAATTGTAATAATGAAACTTAATCTGAATATATGCTAAAGCAATCGTAAAACAATGATTGGTAACCAGAAATATGTGAGTGAGTGAATAGTAGAATCTATTAGGAAATATGTAATGATTGGTGATTTGATGTTTCTTTTAGTGAATAGAAATGACTGGTGGGGGGTAAAAAAAGTGAAGGTGAGTGCATGTTGTTAATTTTGGAAATACTCGTTAGTCGTTAGCAGTCACATCTTCCTATTCCAGAACTAAAATGAAAATTTTCGTGTATCAATTCTCTATCTGGACTTCCCAACCATACCAGTCCTTTTTATTCACATAATATTCTTGACTTTTGAGAAGAAGGATATATGGTCACTGCTTTCTTGAATTTATTTTACGTGACAAAAAAATCTTGAAACTGATTTTTTTTTTTTTTTTAACAGATTCTAGCACGATTTTGTCCTCTGTTGCTTAGTGGAATTGAAGAAGATTTGGGCCATCTGCTTGAGGATGACAATGAAATAATTAAGGAGGGCACCTTGCATATTCTTGCTAGGGCCGGGGGAACTATCAGAGAAAAATTGGGGGTCTCGTCAAGGTTAGAATATTTACAAAATCGCTTGCCCTTCCCATTGCTTCTTCTTCTTCTTCGGTTCTTTTTTGGATGTCCATCTTTTTTCTTAATTTCATTAATTATGCTTATAGATCATTAGACCTTATTCTGGAGCGCATAAGCATTGAAGGCAGCCGGAGGCAGGCTAAGTATGCTGTTCATGCCCTGGCATCCATCACAAAAGATGATGGTCTTAAGTCACTCTCTGTTCTTTACAAGGTTTTGTCCACGCTTGTTATTTCCTTTCTGCAATCATTATATTATCTCATCTCATTCTCATTTGCTCTTTTTTTTTTCCTTGTTCACTGTAATTATATTTTTTCATCACGCTGTGAAAATTCTGTTGATTTTGACTTTTCTTCTAAACAAATAGAGGCTAGTTGATATGCTTGAAGAGAAATCCCACTTGCCAGCTGTTTTACAATCTCTCGGATGCATAGCACAAGCTGCTATGCCAGTCTTCGAAACAAGAGAAACTGAGATTCAGATATTCATTAAAGAACACATATTGAAGCTGGGACATGTATGCCTCTAGACTTGAATTTTTTTTGTTTTCTATGTTCTCTTTCCGTATTATATATTTGTTATAACAGTTGTGTCAGCACAGGTAACTGAAGACAAGGCGGATGGTTGTTGGGATGATAGAAGTGAACTTTGTTCTTTAAAGGTCTTGCAATCCTTCATATATTTCGTCTCTCAATAGAATTGTTCTCTTCGAACACCTCTGGCGATAAATGTCCATTATAATTGTATGCAGATTTTTGGTCTTAAAGCATTGGTCAAGAGCTATTTACCTGTGAAAGATGTGCACCTTCGTTCAGGAATTGATGATGTCCTTAGTATCATAAAAAATATACTTCTCTTTGGTGATATCTCAAAAGAAATCGAGACGAGGTTAGTTTGGATTCATTAATAGAGTTCATGGTTATGAGTTATTTAATCGTATCCCTGTTATGGCCTAAGATTTTCCCTTTTTTTATTTTATCAATGTTACAGTTCAGTTGATAAGGCACATTTGAAACTAGCTGCAGCAAAAGCTGTCCTTCGCTTATCAAAATACTGGGAGCATAAGATTCCTGTTGATGTTCTTTACCTTGCATTGAGAACTTCAGAGGTAGTTTACTTCTCTGAACATGCATGGGGAATTTCTTATTCTATTACCTAATAAGAATCAACTATTCATAATTGCTCAACATCCCTTTCCATTGAATTTGTAGGATAACTTTCCTGAGGTCAAAAAATTGCTTCTCGGCAAAGTTCATCAATATGTGAGGGACCGAATTTTAGACCCAAAGTATGCATGTGCCTTCTTGCTGGATGATTCAGCTTCACAGTCAGATTTCGAAGATGTATGCTACTTCATGATGTTTTTTTTTTTCTTGGTTGTGTAGTTGCATTTCATCTAAAACATGGAACTGCGAAATGTTTATAATTCAAATTTGTTTTTTCTGTTTGGCAGAATAAGCGCTATCTGGATGACATAATCCAAATGTGTCGGCAGGCGAAGGGACGCCAAATATCTTTACAGGCTGATGCCATGTCACCTTCTCTTTATCCAGAATACATTCTCCCATATGTGGTTCATTCACTCGCTCATCATCCTTCTTTCCCTGATACTAATGAATGCAAAGATGTCAAATCATATGAACCCATGTTCAGGTATGTTTGAAATTTTTTGGTGATGGTTATTCGACTGTTCGTAATTTGTAATGATGTCTTCTAGCTATTTTTTTAATTATTGATTATTTTAAGTGAGGGTTTCATTATTCTGTATTTGATGTGTGTGTATCTTTTTTTCAGGAAGTTGTACTTGTTCCTATCTATGCTATTGCATGATGATGCAGATGGGAAATCCGACGTTAGTATTAACAAGGATAAGGAGAGCCTTAAGTTGTTGTGTTCAATTTTTCAATCTATCAGGTGCTCAGAAGATGCTATTGACCTGGCTAAGTCCAAGGTTTGATATTAATTACTGTTAGGTGTATTTCATGTCATTTTACCACCTCATCTGATGGAAATTTCGATTTGACTTAACGAAAAACCTCGCAACTTATGAGAACAGATGGACGGAGGACAGATTATTGATTTATTCCATAAAATAGGATGTATAACTAGCATATTCATGAGATTATTGTTATTTTAGTGCAAAAATTTAAACATTAAAATCACATATTGCAGAATTTGTATGCCCTGTGTGACCTTGGTGTGCTAATTATTAAGAGGATAGCTGCAAACCAAGATGAACTTCAAGAGTTGGGTGTGCCTGTGGCCCTACCAGCTGTGCTTTTTAAACCTCTTGAGAAGAAAGAAGAACACGACTCGCTGGTATGTATGATTATTGATATTGTATATATTTCTTCAAGTCTTCATTTATGAATCAATGAGATTAAACATGACTATTGATAGACTTTGTATTACTCTACCTGGGTTTGTTCAGCTCCGTATAATTAGCTTAAACAAAAACAAAAATTATCTTCAACTGGAACTTCTCCATCACATTTTAGACCTAGATGATCAGAAATGTCCCTTCAATTTAGTTTTTACCACGGTTGATATGCCCTTTTTGCTTGAGTTACTTATCTTCAGCAATCACACACATATTTGCTGAAATTATTGACTATAATCCAAATTGGATTCATTTAGAGATCAGAATGAGGGCACATTCTTAAGGGCAAATATAAATATCAATTTTTTCAGGCAGAAGCAGATCTTTTCAGTCTCTTTTGCTCATTTTACAGAAGAACGATGTGCAAATATGTATCTCCAAGTTATATTTTAGTAGCTTAATTATGACTGTCACCGATTGCTAACTTTTTCGTTGATATTATTAGGGGAATGAAGAGAAAACATGGCTGGTGGATGAGGTCATCTTGTCCCACTTCGAATCACTCGAACTCAAACCTACTGAAATTGTGAGTCTTGAAAAATTATTCTACCTAGTTGCAGTAACTATTCCTTTTTTACATCAAAAAGTCTAATTGCAAGGTATTGGGTTCCACTTCAGGTTCATCCTTTAGTTTCGGAGGATGACATCTTTAAGGACAGTGAAACAGAGGACAATGAGATGCCACTTGGGAAGTTAATGCAACGCCTAAAAAAAGCCAAGGCTGCAAGGATAAAAAAGGCGGCCAAAAATGAGCCCCCACAAGATGGAGTGTCGAAAGAAAACGATTTTGATATCTTGAAAATGGTCAAGGAAATAAATTCGGACAATTTTGACACAAGTGTCAAGTTCGATTCTAGCAACGGTCTTGAAGATGCTCGGAAAAAGAGAAGTCAAGCCGAGCTCCATAAAAGTCAAAGGTTGAATGGTGAGTCAAACGATATTCCCGTGCCCAAGCGTAAGAGAACATCTTCTGCTAGTTCAAAGGGTTCTAGGAAGACTACTAATTTGAATAATAAGGAGAATGCTGATGTGGACTTTGAAAAGATGAACGAGGAGCCTCAAACTGGTTCGGAGGATCAACGTATGGAAGAGAAAACTGATGAACAACCAGAGTCAGAAATGCTGTTTTCCCGTATTAGGAAGAAACTCAGCTCTTCCTCTAATAAGCAGAAAGGTAAACGAGTATCTGATAGAGATCCTGTTGAGGCACTTGACATCTCCTCAGAAGCTAAGGTATGCTTTTTTCAACAAGATGAAATTCATGGAAAGAATATGGCGTTTCATGATTATGATGGTTTTTTTTTTTCACCTTATCTTATGGCGTGCAGAAGCCCAAGAAAGTCCCGAATACCGATAATAGCCCGCGTTCAATCGTTGATTCCAAGTTAGGATCCATGAAGAAGCAGAAATCAAAAGATTTTGGTGGGTTGGGAAAGGTTAGTGCGTCGTATATCTCGTATCTCTCGTGAAGTTCTTTTGAGATTGTGAGTAAGGACATGCTAAATAGAAGAGGCAGATGGCTGTAAATAATATTTTAGTACGTGCTTGGACATATTTTGTTTAATCAGTGCATCCATATTTTACTTTCTGATTGGAACATCAACCTCTTGTGATTTATACCGTAGTCGAAATATTGTCGTTATTGAATCTTTATACTGTTTGTTCCCTTGCCTTAAAGGTTCAATATTTCGCAGAATAATACAGAATTAAAATTTCTGAGGACCTTTTTCAGAGTTTATTAGTTAATGTTGTTAATAACTTTCTTTCCCAAATAATTGCTTGCAATTTTACTCTCTCTCTCTCTCTCTCTATCTCTCTCTCTCTCTCTCGTTCTGAGTAAAAATTGATCTGTAATTCTGTTTAGTTGGAGCAGAAATTGGTTTTGGCTGATCTTTTTCCGTCTTTCTTCACTTTTTTTTTTTTGCCATCATTAGTGTACGGCCAATGAAAATGGAACTTCTGCTGAAGACTTAATTGATCGCAGAATAAAAGTTTGGTGGCCGATGGATAAGGAGTAAGTTGTTTTCAATGTGTTCTCAAATTTGTGTCTATTTGTCTCACTTATAACCATAGGGAAAAGGTTTATAAGGTAAGACCAGCATATAGAATGTTATTCTCTCTGCAGATATTTCCTCTCAAGTGTTTTCATTTTAACTCCATTTAAGAATTATTCTAATCGGGCAGCCTCTCTGACCTTAACTAACCATCACTTCACATCCCTCACTCATACTTTTACATCAAATCGACTTTAATTATTTCATTTTAAATATTATTTTAATATACCCACTAACAACTAACGAGACCACATTTTTGAAAATTAAACAAACCAAACCAAGAAATCCAAACAAAACAAAAAATTCTTGTATCCAAGCATCCCCTGAAGATTTTGATTAATCTTCGAATTATGATGACAATATGTTGTACCTATCTGACTCTTTGCACAGGTATTATGAAGGTGTTGTGAAGTCGTTCGATACTGAGAAAAAGAAGCATGTGGTATGTATGCCACATTTTTAAGTGTTATGTTTGCACCCTTTTACATAATTCTTAACCAATTCTCACGATTTTCTCTTTTCAATTGATCCTTTTTTTTTCCCCGAAATCTGAAGATATTGTATGATGATGGGGATGTGGAAGTTCTTCGATTAGAAAAGGAACGCTGGGAGCTTGTCGATAACGATCCAAAGGTCAACCGTCAATGTCTACACACTCACTAATTATTGTCCTCTTAGGCAGTATTGTTTAATTACGTTTTTTTTTTTTTTTTTNCTCAAAATTTTTATGCAATATTTGATGAAATCTTCACTGCCATTTGCAGGGATCTGGTTCATCAAAAGGCTTATCTCGGAAAGGAGGGTTAGTGCTCCACCATATAACCTGCATTTACACTTGTAAAATTGCAGCTTCATGTTCATTTACTCATCCCTCGATTTTCCATTTATGTGTTGCTTTATGATTTACGGAGTTCTAACTATTCACTATTGTGTAATGGTAAGAATAAACCAATGTTGTATCATTTAATATATAGTATAAGATGCATGTCCAATATTTGAGAAATACAGCTACTTTCTCTTTGAGGTGCAAATTTTTCTTTTTGCCCCTTCATAATCTTGCCACCCACCATTTCTAAATATGAATTTGCTTATTTACACACACATGTAACTATATGTACGTACTTAAAGATCAAAACTATATGAGAAACTGTAAATACAATATCATAATATCAGTAATGAGAGTGAGAAAATTTGACCTTCGTAGAATTTTTGGTATAAGGCTTATCAAGGGGTAGAAGGGGGTGTTTGGTAGTCTACTTATGGAATGGGGAATGGGTTTAATCGAGAAATGAAGTGTTTAGGTTGGAGTTTTTGTTGGGATTTGGTTTTGAGATACTAGAAGGTTGGAATAATCCATATATACCCCAATTTGTGAGATGATCTATGGTTATTGTTTTCATTTTATATATCACAATCCAACTTCCATCCCTTGTTGTGATAGTGTGAGTGATTTCTTATTACTAATAATCATTTCCCCGTAAAACCTACCATCCCTAAATCAGTATTTCACTCTGAAAATACGTATGTTTGTTTCATTTTTGCTTTCTTAGTGCTTTTAGCCGGGTAAGTTAATTAGTTTCTACAATATTTTCAACAATTCATCGACAATGATTTATAGGGAAATTTTGAAATCAAAAGTATTGCTCTTTCTGTTTGCACTAGAATAATTGGTAGAAGTTTTTGATTTTTTTGGAACTTGATGTTCATCTATGTAATTTGTGACCAGAGATGTTTTTGTGTGTCGAATTTTAGTACTTCAAATGTACACTAGCGATTCATATATACTTCATCTGTTACTTATTGCTAAGATGCCGTGTCTTAAGAAGTTAAATAATATTTACAAGTTTCTCAAGATGTTTGTTTCCCTAAAAGTATTATTTTCACTCAACATTATGAAGTCCTTCCATTAATTATCAACCACACTAGTTTAAGGTAATATTGCGTGACTACTTTTATGGTACATTTGGACTGAAGAATCTGAAGTTTACCATACGAAACGAAAAAAAAGGTCAAAATTGTAGCTTAGGAGTTCGAAATCTATTGTATCCAAATGAGTTTAATGAATGGTTGTGGTTGTCAAATCCTTGTATTCAAAAGTCCATTGATATCGAACGATCATTAAAAGTTCACTCTTAGACGTCCTTTTGGATCTGTACGTGATAAAAAATTATTTTGAATTTGCTTTCCTTTGTTTTCCCATTTGGACCTTATAGGGATAATTGTTTCTATTCTGAGGAAAACGAATGCATAGTTTATATAAATATAGAAATCGAAATATTTTGATCTTCCTAATGAATTCTTCCTACTACATGGTTTACATTTATTGTATAACTTTGTCCTCCCTCACAACCTAACAACCATTGTTCTCAAGTAAGTGCATGCCCAAGCAAGAGCAATAATATGCCCATTTACGATATGAATGAATAATGTATAGAAATCATATTCTTAGTAGATATAGTTGATTTCGAGGAACTTATTCGTCATCTAGACCTCATGCTTTTATACTTCAATCATCCAAATATCACATTTCATATAGTTTCCCTTTACCCTTGCACGTGCATATTTTCTGCACGTGGAGAGTCAGTTGTTGCGTGTGCATTAATTTGTTTTATATGCAGATCATCCGGGAAAGGAAATAATTCAAGCCGAGCCCCAAAACAAGAAGAAAATTTTGAAAAGTGAGTTGGTTACTTATCAAAATTTAAAACTGAGGCATTTCATTTTTTTTTTATATACATATATTTTTTTTTACGTTTTTTTCTCTTTTGACGATCGATTTATATAACTAAAATTTACTGGCAGATCTCTGACTTCTCAAGTCCGAGGAAAGAGAACTCCACGAAAAAATCCGTTCAAGAAACCGAAAATCCCAGATATTGCCCCCCCTGAATCTGACCCAATCTCGCCTTCTGATGATTCAATCTCAGGTGATGATCCAAAACAATTTATTAACTTCTATATCCCGAGTTGAGCGCCGTTTTTNGTTTTTTTTTTTTTTTGCGCCTAAATTCTCTTTTAAGTGGTGGTGTGCCCTTTTCTCTCCAAGTGAGCTATCTTTGTTATTGCTTACCTGAAAGTAGAAAGTTATTGGTATTTTACTATTTTTCCTATCGTAGACCATTTTATCGAACAATACATTTATTTTTTTCTATCTTTCAACTTTACACGCTTGTTTTCTGGCAACACAGAGAAGGAAGATGAGGAAAGAGTCGAGAAGACTATGGAGCTATCGGACAAGGAAGAAAGTCCTGCTGAGGTGGCCTTAAACGATGAAAAAGAATCGGAAAATCATGGCTGCTCGTCCCCTGAAGCTAATGCATCATCATCATTCAATAATGAAGCAGTTTCCTCTTCCGAAAATAAGCTATCGAGTGATGAGAACAATGAAGAATCAGGGGAGAGTGATGAGGCTGATAGCTCGGAAAAGCCCGACAATGGCTCGAGTTCTGATACTGTCGATGCAGAGTTTTCAGATGATGAGACTCTGGTAATCAAATTCAGCATTTCGCTCGTAAAATATTATTCAAGATAATTGCCAAAATACCCTTGAGGTTTGACTTGTTACGAAAATGTCCCAGTTGTTAGTTTCAGACATTGCAAAAAAAAGGTTCCTTTGTGCGTTAATGAATAACACTTCCTTTGAGGCCTTTCATATCGAGACCTGCAGATGGGGTCTATTTAAAATTTTGGATTTATAACTGGGTGTTTTTGTGATAGAGGTTTGCTCGATGATAATTGCCAAAATACCCTTGAGGTTTGACTTAGTTACGAAAATGTCCCAGTTGTTAGTTTCAGACATTGCAAAAAAAAGGTTCCTTTGTGCGTTAACGAATAACACTTCCTTCGAGGCCTTTCATATCGAGACCTGCAGATGGGGTCTATTAGAAATTTTGGATTTATAACTGGGTGTTTTTGTGATTAGGCTGAACCTCGAATGACCTTTTTTTTTTCCGCTAATACTTTTCGTTCTGTTTGGGGTTGCAGAGTTCGTGGAAGCAACGTTCTGGAAAAAAGGAGGGAAAGTAGATATTGGGCCCAACTATGAATTTGACCGAAGCTTTGTGGGATTAGTGAAAGCAAAGAAAAGTTCATTCTGTTAAGAGTTGAAAGTACCGAATTTGAACTGCTGCTGACCGGAATAAATAAATAAAAAAAAAAAAAAAAAAGGTTCGTATTTCAATTACCCTGCTGTAGATTATAGCGCTATATAGAAAATGCCCGTAAAGAAAGACTTTTGCATATTTATGTGTAGTCGCCTGAGGAGTTTCATCTGCAGACCCAATTCTGTACAGCAAAAAGTCTTCCTTTTTTCTGCTATACTTTGACTGGAGTTTGTAGCTTTGTATGATTCTTGATTTTTAATTGTAGATTTATTGGAGTTTATAGCTTTATAATGTTCCTGGTTTTTTATTGTAGATTTCTTGGTTTATGATGGGTCAATTTTTGCAAGGACCTTTTTATCTGCTTGATATATCTGTTAAATTGAAAAAGGTTTGAAGTGTGGAAAATTACCATTTTCAGATGGAATGTTAAATCATCAATTAAAATGACAAATCTTCAATTACGCTCAGTCATCGTTTTGCTCCAACGTTACTGACTCTTGGAAAATTCAGTTTTTATCAGACTCGATCTCGAAATTATATTGTGATTAATTTAATTTTTATTGCTCCATTTTCCTAACATAAAAGTTAAAAAAAAAAACTCCAAAAGTAAATGAGAACGAAATATTACAAGACTGAGGCATATATTAAACAAATTAGTAGTATTTTTAAAATTTTTAAATTGAATTATCATACTTTAAAAATAATATAAACAAAGTTAAGATTTTATATTACAACTATGCATTTTTGTTACAAAAGTATGAAAAGCCTTTACTGTTAGCCCCACGTACACAAAAAATATCTAAATATAATTGTTGGGTGCTGTATATACAATTTTGTACTCGCTCCATTCAAAATCATGACGTTGTTGCTGTATAATTTTTTGCTAATTAATTGTATTATATTTATTTAATTTTTTGTTATCTCTTTCTTGTTATGAGTTGGTTTTATTTGACAATTTTTATAAATACTTATTTGAAAGGAGAGAAAAAAAGATTAAGCATTGAAACATCATTATAGGATAGAGAAAATAATATAATAAGATAAAATACCCAAATACTAGATTTATAGAGATTTGTTTGGATATAATTTTACATATATAATCCATTTTTAATGTAATTCCTCACTTTTTAATTAGAACGATGTCTATAAAATGAGGCTTTCAGAAAGGAAATACTTGGTGAAATCCATTGTTTTCTTTTCTCTCTCTGTCTCTTGAATAAAGGGTTGTAAATTTCTGCTGTTATTCACTAATATAATTGCTTAAAGGAAAGATTTGAGATTCTTGGCTGTCTGTGTGATTAAATTGTAGGTAAAAACTAAAAATAGATTAGGAAAGCACATAAACACAAAGAAAACCGTTGAAGTTGTCATGCACACTCTTCAACTGAGGTTAAAAAAAAAACCTAATATTTTGTTNAATAAATATTTTATCTCTTTCTTTCAAAATGCGGGGATAGCTCAGTTGGGAGAGCGTCAGACTGAAGATCTGAAGGTCGCGTGTTCGATCCACGCTCACCGCATTCTTTTTTTTTTTTTGGCGACTATCAATTTTAAATCCCGTTTTCGTTTTTATTCCCAATGATCAGCTTTTTAAGAAAAATATTAATTTTTTTGCGACTATCAATTTTAAATCCCATTTCGTTTTATTCCCAATGATCCAGTTTTTTAAGAAAAATATTGGGATAGATAATGTGCTTATCAATGATCAACTTTTATTCGCAATTAGTACAGAGCCCGTGCGATGATGCACGAGATATATTTATTTAGAGAATATTATCCAAACTTATAATTATATACATGAATAAAGAAAAATGTACGGGATATATATAATATGTGACCCGTTCAAAGCACGAGATATATTTATTTGGAGAATATTATATTATAAGATGCAATATTCAATAAAAGTTTATAATACGCAAGAAAATTGTACAATGTTCAATAAAAGTTTTATAATATTCAAGTGGAGTCTTAAAGTCTCTTGTACATTAAAACTACTGCCAAAATAATATTTTAATCAATGAGTTTTCTTTCCTTGTAACCAAATTGTGAATGTGATTTGAGAAGTACAACAAATCGATATATAGTTGACTTGCTTTTTTCATTGTAGTTTTTTTTTTTATAATGAATTTAAAGATATTCTAAAATATAACAAAAATTAATTTTTTTATTACAATTAGAAATTTTACTAAATATAAACTCTCAATCTATGGTGTTAATCAACGTTTAAGTCTAAAAAATTAGGAATTTTTACCTCTTTTAATCAACGTTTAAGTCTAAAAAACAATAGAGTTATTATAAGATTTTTTTCTACATCTTTTAAAACATTAAATATGAGCATGTTAATGCTAGCTTGTAAAATAATTAATATATTATCTCACTAAAACATTTATACTAATAAAAATTTAACTTTAGCATATAAATTTATCCCTTGATATAAGAGAAAGTAACAGTTTTATTATTGTTGTTCACCATATAATATTTAATTATTATTTTATTATATAATAAAAAAGAAATATTGTTAAATAGTGTAGTAGAATTGTTATAAAATTATATGAATTTTTATTTTTTTTTACAATATGAATTTAATATTATTTTTATGATTTGATAATATAAACAAATTTATACTTAACTTTGACAAATAAAGCAAATAAATACTTTAGTAAGTATTTAATGTATATACTAAATAGGAATATATTTGGTATAATCAAATACCAAATATAATCAAATAAGTCAAAGTGTACATTTTTATTTGGTATTTGATTTTTTTATTATTAAAATCTTTTTATTATACTTACCTTTTTAAAATAAAATAAATAAATAAATCAATTAAATAAATAAAATATTATAATACCAAAATAGTAATGACATTTAATGCAGTTGACTTTTCTGGATAGTAAATATAGTAAATAAAATATTCTTTTATATAAATATGAATTGTATAATACGGAAATAGTAATGCAATAAATGTTGTTGACTTTTCTTTATACTAAATCTGATAAATGGTATACCTTTTAATATAAGTATAGATGACAGTTTTTTTATAATAATGTGCTTTCTCATTCTTCTTTAATAATCTCTTTAAGCTACAAAATTAAAAATTAACGGCTAACAACGATTTTTCGGCCAAAAGATGGGTCGCATTGTTCCGGGCTTGAACCGCTAGGTTCATGACTCAATTTTTTGTTGAACAGAAATTGGGCCCAAAATTTGCATCCGACGGGTTCATTGAACCTGCGATCCCAATATTAGAACCACCCAGTGATTCAGGACCGGCCCAAGCCTAAATTTGAAATTAAAAAAATAAAAAAGTAAAATTATCAATTTTTTTAAATAAAATAATAAGTTAGAATTTCAGCGGCGAACCATCAGGCCGGGCTCGAAAATCGACGATTCAATTTTATTTTTTATTTTTTCAAAAAACATGATTTAGAGCGATCTGGACCAAACGCTGGGTCGGCTGAATCGTGGCCATGACTAAACACAAACGAGAAGCGCAAGTCTTGAGGGAGAATTAACGAGCATTGAAAACCCTGGATTATTGAGTCGACTGAACGAACATAAGTGTAGAAAGTCGGGACAGGAGGAGTGACAACGGACGCCTTTCGAATCTCGGAACAATTGGAGTGCCATAATTTTTATCTCAATTATTGTTTTTTTTTTTTCTTTTGTCTGACTCATTTCAAATATTTACCACATCCATTCGAGAGTCGTTAGAGTTGTTAAATGAAATCAATTCATTTAGGCACAATATTTGCTCAATAAAAGTTCAAGTGTGGGGACCTCAAACTCGGTTCATCTTAATTCCTTAATGATTTACCCTTTTACTTTTTAGTCTCGCTCAAGCAGATAGTTAATGTAATTTTGAAGGTAACATTTGTTTTTNNAAATACACCATATTAATTTATAAGGAAAGGCAACACGTAAATCTAAGTGTTTTTCACTGAGAATGAAACGAGCTGGGCTCAATTTGACTCGTTAAGATTCAATTTTGACTCTCCTCATTTGAAAAACGAGCCAAATTCAAATTCAATGAAAACACATCTAATTAACGAGCCAGACTCGGTTCTGAGTGACTCGATTTGTTGAGATTCAAAAATATTATTTTTATATATAATTTTTTATACTTTGTCTTGTTAAAATGAGTCGGGCTCATGATCGATTTCATTAGTAGCTCGTTTGATTATTGAGTCAAGCTCGGCTGTGTCTAGTCACCTCTCTGTCTCTCAACTTTCTCTGTCAAGGTCTCCAGCAGAGCTGTGTAATCTTTGCATTTTGTCCGGCTTCTTGATTCCTCGATTCGTTATTTTCTTTCAAAAAAGTCGACAAATATTTTATTGGTAAATTCAGCGAATTCCAATCGGCTTGTGCTTTGATCCTTTCTTCGTTTTTGTTTTTTCCAATTTTAGGGGAAGAGGTGACAGAGGGAGCCACCAAGTTTCCATTTTTTTTTCGTACACATTTGCAGAAGAAGCTTGACATGTGTTTGGCGATAAGCGAAAATCCGTACCCAACATGGTGAATCTATCGTTTTCTTGCCTTCGATTTGAATAAACTATTGCTCCCTTTCGTTTCGTGCGTGCGCGCGTGTGCATTTTGATTATTGTGTGTGCGTGTGTGAATTTGTTGGTTGAATTCCACTATTCAAAATCGTTGCAAGTAATTGAGATTCTTTTCGATCTATCGGCTGGTATAACGTCGTTTGGATTGTGCGTGTCAAGATCGGTGAATTTTCTTTTCTGGGTTTTGCTTAATTTTGTATATGTTTATTTTTCTCATCGTCATTTTTCTGGTATTGATTTTGATTGGATGTAATCAGTAGGTTTGCTAGCTGCCCCGTTTTGGATTCTTGATTATTCCCTTTTGGATCCGTTTGGAAAGCGGAATAGTTTATTAAGATGTGAAGAAAGGTTGAATCTTTAAAGTGATGCTTTTTAAGCTGTAAAACCTGATTTAGTGATGGGATATTCTTTCCTTTTGATTCTTTTTTGTTTTGTTCTAGAGATTTGAATTGGAAATGATCAAACGAATGTTGATTGATGAATTTATGTCAGAGCATAATTGGATATGAGATGGGAAGGTGCGAGT
>BKCP01008181.1:1004970-1026254 GCA_008636005.1 Striga asiatica | reverse complement strand
AATTTTCTGAAACCATTTATAAGCAGTTGCATGTTGAGAGAAATAAAAAGGTCACTGGCAGATCGAAAATGATAGTCATTTATAAACATGGCTTGTCACTGATGCTTTTTCTAAGCTCTGAGAATATTTTTGTGTGGTGGATCAGAAATTCATCTCTTTTACAACTTTGTGTAGAATTGAACTTATAAAGTCATATTTAGACGATGAGTGATCTAATTATAGGATCAATCTGGCTCAAAGTTGAGATTTCATCTTATAAATGTAGTAATTCTATCATTCATGCTTGTGATTGCTTGTTGAAGATTAAAGCTTAACTTTTTGTTTACCCACAGTGATGGAGATTTTGTTTTATAGACAAGATGATGGTGCGGTGTTTAGATGGAGTGCAGCATATGCTTTCTGCTTTAGTAAATTGCTGTGAGTCTGATATTAACAAGCAATCTTGGGGCTTGGGAAGTCCTGAAGCTCTAGCGAGAGAGACTGTTTGTATGTTTTCTGACATATTTATTTGTTTATTTATTTTTGCTCATTTCAATTGTTTTTCTCATGTTTCTCTTAATGTAAAGATTGCATTTTCACATCATGGTTATGTTTCACTTAGAAGTGAGTTTGTCTGGTTCACAGTAAAAAACGAAAAAACCCGTTTCATTGGATCATTTGGTTGGATTTTGTGGTCAATTTTCTGTTTAATGGTGAAATAGCCAGTGATGGTCAAATTAACATGAACAAGAAAAGTTATATATCAAATTAAGCTTAGGACACATTTATAAGTTGCTGATATTTATTTTATGGATATTTGCAACAAAGAAACAGAGGAAGTTCCAAATTCACAACAATTTCATGATGTTTGATTCTATCTTACCAATGGACTTGACTGCATTTGCTTACTCTACCCATCCAGTGTTTTGTAGTTACATATTATCCCTTTACTTTCTTAATATTACAAATAGCCCCAACTTTTTGAAAGGGTCCTTGGTCGATCAGTTTTCACCATGACTCTTTCCAAGTGTGAAATTGTATAAAAATCATTTTTTTTAGAATGATGGGATTTTGTTTAAAGCTGAATAGGTTAGAAAATAAATCTTAATTGAGAACCAACCTGCATTTTGCATCAATTTCCCCCTACATACAATCCGAACACCCCTAGAGATTTCTTGATAATTAGCTTATCTGCTTTTTTGATGCAGTCAGTGTGAGCGAAATAGAAGCATTGTATGAATTGTTTAAAAAAATCAGCAGTGCTGTGATAGATGATGGGCTGATTAACAAGGTATTATACATCGAAACTTTCTTTTTCCCTGCACTTCTTCCGAACACTGGTTCTCAATTTTTTTTTTCTTGTTAATACTTCTCTTGCAGGAAGAGTTCCAGCTTGCATTGTTCAAGACGAACAAAAAGGAGAGCCTTTTTGCTGACAGGGTTAGTTTTTCACGTGTCAGTACTGCCAAAAAAATTGCGCTAACGTATCATGTTCGAAATTTAATTTGGTAGAGTTGTGAAAGTTCAAACCTTGTGAAAAATTGTGTATAATATGAAGGTATTTGATCTGTTTGACACGAAGCACAACGGAATACTGGACTTTCCAGAGTTTGCTCGTGCCCTCTCAGTCTTTCACCCGAATGCTCCTATTGATGAAAAGATTGATTGTGAGTATCATTTTTATTACATTTGATATTGATGCCTATTTCATGTAGAATTATTGAATAAATGGGGTTAATTTGGAGGTTCCTAAGATTTTATTAGGGAGTGTTTGTTTATGAATTTTCTCAATCCATACACAAATCATACTCAATTTTAACTCAACCCCTTTATCCCCAATATTATTAATATAATTAAATAATATTAATTCTTTTATACATCACATCAACATTAATTCACTATTTATTTGCTCAAATAATTTTAATTAACCATTAGTCCACATCATCTCTCTCGTACTTTTACATCAAATCAACTTTAGTTATTTTATTTTAAATATTATTTTAATATAAACTCAAAATACCACTAACAACTAACCTTACCACTTTTTTCAAATTAACTCTGGTTAACCAAAAAAATTCATTTTGTACAGTTTCATTCCAACTATATGATCTCAAGCAGCAAGGATTCATTGAAAGACAAGAGGTAAGTCTGTTTTTCTTTTAGGACACACACACACACGCAATTGTGATTTGAGGTTCATCAAGAATACTTACTTTTTTTTTTACTATGGTTTTTTTTTTGTAGTCTAATAGAGATTTCACGTGTGGTGGCTAGTACTCATTAAATTTTCGAGAAATCCAGATTTAATATGGTATTTTGCAGGTAAAGCAAATGGTGGTGGCAACATTGGCTGAGTCTGGCATGAATCTTTCGGATGATGTTATAGAGAGTATCATTGATAAGGTAGATCGATTTTTGTGCAGGTTTTATATCATTTATCTATCGGCATTCATGACTCGTAAATCTAATATTCGCATTCTGGTCCCCTAATTTAATAATCAAAGAATTGCGTTGATAATATTTGGCCTGAGTTCTTCATTTATCCTTCTCTTTCTCTTGAGATCTTCATTCTAAAAAAGATGCTCTTAGAGGTTATTAAAATAACACATTTGATCTTAAAAAAGGAGAAAATTGGCTTCTGAGTTCTTGAGAGATACCAGCTTATTTGTGATCAAAATCCATTAAATTAAGGCAAAATTGCATCTTTAGTCTTGCTGGTTTAACCTCATAACAATTTTAGTCCCAAGGTTCCAACATTTTGCTTTTTGGTCATATGACTTAGTACTTTGCTGCAATTTCAGCCCTCAAAATTGCATCAAATTCCTAGATTTTCGATAAGCAATTGAAGTCCTATAATTTAAAATTTTGTTGCAATTTCAGTCATTTAATTGCAACAAAATATTAAATCACATAATTAAAAGGCGAAAAGTTGGAATCTTGTGACTAAAATTGCTATGACGTTAAACCAACATGACTAAAAATGTAATTTTGCCTTAAATTAAAGGGAAGCCACTAAAAGCATCATTTTTTTGTTCGAGAATAAGTTGGGATATCTCATCTTTCGGGTAAAACTTTTTCTTTTTTTCAGACGTTTGAGGAAGCCGACACTAAGCACGATGGGAAGATTGATAAAGAAGAGTGGAGAAGTCTCGTTCTTCGTCATCCTTCACTTTTAAAGAACATGACACTTCAATATCTCAAGTATGATTTTATTATGCTTCGACTAGTGAATGCTAACAATTTTTTTCATTCAGTTCAAACGATTTTTGCATGAAAACGTTTTATGCACTTTAACTATATTTCTTGAGCCACACTAAACATTCAAACTAATTCTGATGTACAGAGACATTACAACCACATTCCCGAGCTTTGTGTTTCATTCTCAAGTTGACGATACGTGAGCTTGGAGTGATTTTTTTGGCTGTTTATGTTGATATTTTTTTCTGGCAGATACTGAAATTTGGGTTATTTTGTTTCTGCTCTATATGTGATGNTTTTATATTCCTTTTATCCAAAGACAGGTGATGTTTGATTGTTGTGATGGATTTCTCAGTTTGAATGTGTGTGCGCGTGTGTTGTGTTTGTATTTGTTGATTTTTGAGGAATTTATAGGCTTCTTTGTGAAAGTAAAAGTTTGATTTCTTTTATTTGTTTTTATTCTTAATTTTCATAAAATACTACTCATTTCATTTAATTTTTCTCTCCAAATTCAATAACCATTATTATACATTTTCCAATAAAAACTACCATTCATTCATTTACATATTTATAAATAATCAATTACTACACTACTGTTTTTACATGATCACATCACAAACTTTAATTGTTATATCTATTAACAATTTCAAATATAATTGTTATACGTTTTTCTCATTTATTAATAATCTCAAACTTTTCTCATTTTCTCGAACTGTTGGAATTCTTTTATATTCAGACCCACTAACAGTACCCATCAATTTGAAGAAAATAGCAATAAAAGGAGCTTTAAAGGGGAGAAAAATAATGGGGAAATGGATATTAACACATTTTTCCAGTCCCAGAAAATCAGACAGTGTTAATCAATAAAGTTAAAATGAATATATTCTCTTACTATTATTTACTAATGAATCTGTTTTTTGTATCCTTCACACGCATTCTTTTTAAAATCTCATAAGCACAATCAAATTAAGTTTTTTTAATCAATTACAAGAAGATAAATTAGCTTCAATTTCCCCAAACTTCCAATTTTTTTTTCACACTAAGTTTGCATTAGCTCCACAAAGATGAAGGTATGTAACGGGACACTTAATTCAACATTTTTAACTCCAACTAATTAATTATGATTAATTTTAAGTCATGCCCTTTTAATTGCTGGATAAAATTAAATTCTTATTTTGATTTAACAAATAATTTCTGTAGCAAAAAACCATTTTCCAAGTGCACTTATGCCCCAAGAGCCCAAGGAAGGCACTAAAGATCATTGCAGATGCAGATGGTTTGTAATTCTTTTTTTGTTTATTTTAATTTCTTTAGAATGATAAATTATTTCAAAATATTTCAAAAATTTGATCATATTAGTGATCTCACTAAGTAAAAAATCGTATTGATAAACAGTAAAAAAAATCGGTAAAGACATGAGTTAGACAATTTTCTTTTCCGAACTATTTCATAACATTAGTACTTATTATTTTCTTAATTAATTGCATATTTCTAATAAAAACAATGTATGTGCAGGTGTAGAGCAAATAGCACTTGAAGGGGTTCAGAAAAATCAAGTGGCTGTGATTGGTGAAGGGATTGACCTGATTGAATTGGCTCGCAGGTTGAGGAAAAAAGTCGGCTGTACGGACATCATTAGTGTTTCAGAGGTCAAATGATTAGCCAAAAATATTCTTCATTAATCATGTGATTATTATTATTATTATTATTGACGTGTAAATCATAAATTCATAATTAGCTATGAAACTACATTAAATGTTCTTAAATTAATTAATTTAATAAATCATGTAATTGAGGTGCCATGTATGTCTCTGGTACTGACCTTTGGTAATTCATTTATTTATTTGTTCCATTTTTTTTTTTTTAATTTTTCCTTTTTGTATCTTTTGGGTCTTTGTTGCTTATTTATTTTGTTATGACTTATGAGCAAAATTTTACAATTAGCTGAAAGGGAGATAATAAATCGCACAAGTTCATTTATTTATTAGTTTATAGCTCATAGTTGATTGATTTTACGGATAGTATATAACTAATTACATTAGATAATTTAACTAATGGGTGATTGGATATGAATTCAACTAGTAAAAAACTAGGTTAATTTTTTTTAACTATAGTTAAGTTTGAAAAAAAGTAGTATGGTTAGTTGTTAGTGAATATATTAAAATAATATTTAAATTAAAATAATTAAAGTTGATTTGATGTAAAAGTAGGAGAAAATGATTAGAAGTGATGGTTAATTAAAATTATGTGAGTGAGTGAATAGTGAATTAAAGTTGATGTGATGTGTAATAATGAATATTGATATTGTTTAATTATATTGATAATATTGGAGATAGTGGAGTCGAGTTAAAGTTGAGTTAAATTTGAGTTTTGAGTGAAATATTTACTGTACAAATTATATACAATCACGCCCTTAAGGATTATCATTTCTATAAAAAATGTTACAATTTTTTTTTTCAACTTAATGTTTTGTGTAAATGAAATAACTTTTCCTAAATAATAATTTAACTTATAACACATATTTTGTTTGTTGCATTGCATACTTTGGACCTAAATCTGCAATACACTGAATAAATTAAATATGATTTATTTATTTTTTTATCATTATTATCTATTTTTATTTGATTATACATATTATTAAGATTCATACGGCGAATTTCAACTAAATCATATATTGTTGGGTCTACTTTTAGATCTGGAGTAAACCGGTTGCTATGAGCTCAGATCTGCTTGAACCGCTTCCCAACCGTCGCTAGACCGCGAGATTCCTGCAAAAACTCAACTCCGAAGGTGTTTCCGGCGTAGAGCCTCCGACGCTCAAGTCAATATGAGAGTAATGAAGAGATGCTGCGCAGCAGCTATGGGGGAGAGTGGGAATGAATGAGAGTTAGGGTTTAGGGTTACCTCACCTCCTTTATATAGGAGTGAATATTTACCTGAAGTACCCAGAATGCCCAAGTCGGTGGACCTAGAAAGTCCAAAATGCCCTGGTCGATTCGTCTCCCCTTGTTGCTGAGTCATCACCAGATTCCTTCTTATCCTTTGTAAGGTGTAGAACTTTAAGTATGTTGCAAGTGTGATGAGTCGTTATCACCTCTTTGTTATTCGAGGTATGTGAGGTCGACTTCGAGAGCTAGGAGGTCGACTCGTGGATATGTGCGGATTCGGAGGCTACGCTTGGCTAATCCTTTGGGGTGAAGTCGTCTTAGTTCAGTCGACTGCTGAGAGTCGACTTAGGATATCGGGATGTTCGGGCGTTATACTCCTGCTGCCCTTCTTTCATTGATGTCGACTAGTAAAAGTCGATAGTACTAGGGTCGACTTAGGAGAGTCGACGTGATCAATTTCTGCCACTTCTCGATTGCTCTCAGTAGAATAGTCTTTAGGGAAGTCGATGTGTGAATGTCGACAGAGTCATGTCGACATGCGAGTTGTTCGAGTGGTTCACCGGTCGAGTAGGGAGCTTCTAGACCGGGTTATCCTTGTGTGGCTATATCATATATCATTTAAAATTTTCTACTCTATTTATCCAACATCTTCAATTTCATCAGACCATAACTCAAGCTTCATTATAAATCTTGTTAAAATTTTGAGGTTTCGGGTAAAATGAGCCTTAAAATTTAACCGAGTGTTATTAACGACTTACTGTCATATTTTTATAAAAAATATATATATACATAATCTCTTTCTTGAACAATTCAACGGTGTCTCCCTATAATCATCAATCGAAGCTCCTAAACGCTGATAATACATCGACGAATATTTTTGTTTTTCAGAAAGTCGCAACATTTGATAGTATAATTACGCATTTAATACTTTTTAGAATATGATAGAACTAATCTTTATTTGGGCACTGATACTCTTTCTACCAAGTGGATGTTAAAATTCAAGGATAATAGAGAATCATTAAAAAAAATCCTATAATAAGGTTGAGGAATATAAATATGTGCCTTGAATATTCCTCGCCGGTCATTGTCCCCTTTTTATTGTGTTGTGATAAGATATTTAATCCTCTTCACCTCATTTAATAAGTCAATTTCGTTGGCGTTGTATTAAATTGAATTAATCATTAGACTGACATATTTTTTTATACAAATATAAATACTTTATTAGAACATGTGATACTTAAAAAGAAAATATAATATAATATTTAATAGCATAATTATATATTTTTGTTCAATTAATATGATATGTCCAGCAGCCTAATGGTTAGACACACAAAAACTTATGTTATAATAAAAAAGTATCGAATTAGTAAATATTAGTGATTTTAGCTAAGTATCTCATAAAAGCAATATAGGATAATTTATAACAACTTAGAACTACCCGAGTTTGTTTGTTTGTTGAAAGAGTTATATTTTTGGCAATGAAGTTCAAAATTAATATAAGTGAAGATATATTCTTGCAAGCATGAGAAATAAAAAGGGAAGTTCTTTTATTTATATTTATATTTATATATTTGAATTTATTTATATTTCTATTTATATATTCGATTTATATACATATATATTAGATTTGCATGATCTTATATTATGGATATATTTTGTAGGAAATCATATAAAAAGGAAAGATCTTTGGAAAGAGAAGATAGAGATCTACACCTACCATATCTCTTTGGATAAACTTGGAAGGAAATCAAAAACAAAAGGAGTCCTATACTTGGAGAAGACTCCAACCCTAAGGAGGCTGTATATATACCCACTTAAAGCTCGAATTTGGGGAGCTGAGAGCATTATATTCTATTCCATATTCGAGCTGCAAGCTTTTTGTGTTTTATTTTCGTTGTTCAGTTTTCGGTGTTCTTACGTCATCGAAGAACTGAAGTCTTTTCTTTTGATTCTTTTGTTTTTCATTCAAACACTTGTGTGATCAGTGCTTAGGGATTAAGTACTGTCTTTAGCTCGAGGGATTCGAGAGGTAAAATCCACGGGACATGGTCGGAGAAGTAGTTGATAGAATCGTCTGTAGTTGTGGCTAGGCTAGAAGGGAGTTCGAGTCGTGTAAGTCGAAACTATACAAGTGTGCACAAACGGTTTATCAATGAAAGAGCTCTGAGGGGAAGTGAGACGCTTCCCTGAAGAGTTTTTAAATCTTCGGTTTATCGCTTCCGCTATTCTAGTTGTTTATTTGTGTTCTAACAACGTTAAGCGCACTCGTTACAAAATACCTACGTTTCAATTGGCACCAGAGAAGTGTTCCTGTTCTACTTACAGGATAAAGACCTTTGGGTCCTTGGGTTGGTTACCATGATTCACGACGGCATGTCCGTTTCGCGCCCTCCGTACCTCGACGGTTCTAACTATGGATACTGGAAATCCATGATGGTGATATTTATTCGCTCTTTGGGTAAAGGAACCTGGCAAGTCATTGAGTCAGGCTGGACCACACCACTCATGCCGAAAGCTCCCTCAGAATCAAAGTCATCAACCTCGACTGCTCATGTTCTAGTCGAGAAACCAAGGGATCTTTGGACTGATGTTGAAAGACAAGCAGAAGAAGCAAACTTTCGTGCATTATATGTTATCATGTCTGCTGTGGATCCAACTCGCCATAAGATGATCATCCAGTGCACCACAGCACGTGATGCATGGAAAATTATCGAGAGGCAATTTGAGGGTACCAACGCCGTGAAGTCTTCCAAGCTCCAAATGATTACCACGGAGTTCGACACTATTCGCATGAAGGATGATGAAAATATTGATAGGTACTATGCACGCTTTTGTGATCTCGTTAACCAAAGTGCCATGCTTGGTGAGGAAATTTCTGAGGCGAGGCAAGTGCAAAAGATCATGAGGACCCTTGCCAAACGATTCCGTGAAAAGATCACCGCACTTGAGAGCTTTCAGCGAGTCGAGCCTCTTGGTCTCGATGACTTACTTGGAGAACTTCGAACTTTTGAAATCAATCGTGGTTATGATAAGATGGGAATAAGCAAAGGCTTAGCCCTGAAAGCCAATGTTCCAACACAGGCTGAAGACGAAGAGGATTCTGATGATGAGTCTCTTGATGCTGAAAGTATTGCTAAGGCTTTGGATGTTCTTACACGCCACTTCTCTCAGTTAAAGAAGAAAAAGGAGTTCCAAGGGAAGAAGCCTACTGACTTCAGTAAGAACATCAATCAGCAGTCTGGTGAACGACGTTCCAACTCACATTATCAGAAGACTCAGAATCAGGATGTAGAGAAGAACCAATGCCGTGAATGCAAGGGATTTGGACACTTCCAGAAAGACTGTCCGAATTTCACGAGGAAGAACAAAACCTATCCAGCCACGTGGGATGATGATGAAGACGATGATGACCAGCAACACACGAACAAATTTGCCGTCACTTCTCTCAATAACTTCACGTGTTATACAGCCTCTCATAAGCCTTGTGATGCCGATTCAGGTATGTGTTCTTACACGTATAATTCTCATAGTGATTCTGATGATTCTGGAGATGGTTCTGTTGAAGTAGATTTGGCTACCCATAAGCTTGCATTAGAGACGAGCATCAAAGCTGGAAAAAATGGTGAAAAAGCTACAAGCTCAAGTCGAGGTGTTCCAACATCGTTCTGCAGAGCATGAGAAGGAGATCACCTACTTGAAGGATGAACTTCAGAAAACTCACATGATGAATGGCGAACTGAATGATAAGCTGACCAGATCCGATGTTCATACCAGCAAGGAGGAACATAAGCTGGACGAATTTGTTGCCAAAATCACGATGTTAGAACATGAACAGAAGTTGTCCAAGCAGGTATGTGATGAAAAGGTTTTTATCATTGAGTCTCTACGTAATGAAATGTTTGTCTTGCAGAAAACTATAGATGAAAGGAAAACCGAGATTGTTGCACTCAAAAGAGAACTCGGTCGAGTGATGGAAGAACATGTAACGCTCAAGAGTTATTGTTCTGCAATGGAAGAGAAACTCAGCAAGAGTGAGGAGATTGTCAAGATGATCAACAAGCCCAAGTTCTCATTTGCTGAAGTTCAGAGGCTGAGTCAACAAATTGGTACCTCAGACCAGAGTAAGAATGCTCCTAATCAGAAACTGAAAGGTAAAGTTGGCGAGCCGAGCACATCTCTGAGTAAATCTGACCTGAGTTTTGTCAAAGAAGGCTACAGCCTTGAAGGTAAGAATGGTAAGCCTAATTCTACCAAAACTCAGCATAAGAACTCTGGTAAGAACTTTGTGTCTGTTTGTCACTATTGTGGTATCCGTGGTCATATTCGCCCTAAGTGTTATAGGATGCATAATGATATTTATACTGGTCGAATTGATGAATGGAGTCCACATGGTGTACCCTTGAAAGCACCTAAACTAAAGGTTGATGTGGTTAATCATGAACAGAAAAAGATTTGGGTTCCTAAAGGCAGTAAGAACGTGTGCTTATCTTCTATACTTGCATTGAAATCCACCTCTAATTCTGATTGGTATTTTGACAGTGGTTGTTCTCGTCATATGACAGGTCTAAAATCTAACTTGATTAATATTTTGCATGTTCCTTCTAGTTCTGTGACCTTTGGTGATGGTGTTATGAATAGAGTTCTCGGTATAGGATGTTTGAATGTTCTTGGATTGCCCCAACTTCAAAATGTTCTTCTTGTTGAAAATTTGAAAGCGAATTTGCTGAGTGTGAGTCAATTATGTGATCAAGACTTTTCTGTGAGTTTCACCTTAAATGATTGTTTGGTTTCAGATAGGTATAATAATTGTGTTCTTACAGGGTCTAGATCGCATGATAACTGCTATTTGATTGATTATATGACTTTTGACTCATGTGATACGAGTTCTGGTATTATTAGAGATTGTGATGCTGATAGGGATGAGAATGTTGCTGATTAATGGAGTACGTCTGACGGATGTTCGTACACCGATCAGAATCTTGTGGCTGACACTTGTTGTTCAAAAAGGGTGTGGATGAAGCACATTTTTCTTAAATTTGGAACTGAGGTACAAGCCATTGACCTTTTCTTTGACCTTACTTATGCGACTAATGTTTCCAAATATTCTGTTCAACATTCTCTTAATCGTACTAGCATGCTATGCCACTTTACTAGAAATTTGGTTGATGATGGATTAATTGTTCATAAATATGTTCCAACACATAACCTTGATGCTCAAAGATTTATCTATCTAAGGAAATCCTTAGGGACATGCATTTTCTGATTGCTTGCATGCCATTATATTATATTGTATTGTATATTAGTATATATATTATATTTGCATAGCGTGTATGCATATAGGATATTGCATTAGTCATAATTTGCATCTTTCACTTAATTCACCACTAAGTCATAAATGAAGTTCTGATTCTTCTGAAAGCGGATGAGATGTTCATTGTCTTTAATTGATGGCGTGTTCTACCTTGGAACAAATATATTTCTGTCAAAAAGAGCTGCCTTCACACAATGATCTAGAGCGATAGCTAGCACATGGTTCGTTTCCTTTGGGATCGACTGTGAAAAGAGCGTCATGGACAGAAAATGTTGTGAAGGGTGGTAGCTATTGACAACCACTGCACTTCATTGTGTGGTGTTTTTACTTGGAGTTATAAGGTGGTCATCTTCATAAAAAACGTAGTGCATAATGATTTAAAAAAAAAAAAAAAAAAAAAAAAAAAAAAAAAAAAAAAAAAAAAAAAAAAAAAAAAAAAAAAAAAAAAAAAAAAAAAAAAAAAAAAAAAAAAAAAAAAAAAAAAAAAAAAAAAAAAAAAAAAAAAAAAA
The DNA here is from genome assembly GCA_008636005.1 of Striga asiatica. Taxonomy (NCBI): domain Eukaryota; kingdom Viridiplantae; phylum Streptophyta; class Magnoliopsida; order Lamiales; family Orobanchaceae; genus Striga; species Striga asiatica. The sequence goes on along the minus strand of BKCP01008181.1, from coordinate 1,014,369 downwards.
AAAAAAAAAAAAAAAAAAAAAAAAAAAAAAAAAAAAAAAAAAAAAAAAAAAAAAAAAAAAAAAAAAAAAAAAAAAAAAAAAAAAAAAAAAAAAAAAAAAAAAAAAAAAAAAAAAAAAAAAAAAAAAAAAAAAAAAAAAAAAAAAAAAAAAAAAAAAAAAAAAAAAAAAAAAAAAAAAAAAAAAAAAAAAAAAAAAAAAAAAAAAAAAAAAAAAAAAAAAAAAAAAAAAAAAAAAAAAAAAAAAAAAAAAAAAAAAAAAAAAAAAAAAAAAAAAAAAAAAAAAAAAAAAAAAAAAAAAAAAAAAAAAAAAAAAAAAAAAAAAAAAAAAAAAAACGAGTTCTTACACCGATCATTGGGGCAAAGTAGTGGGGTTGACTTTCACTATTGCAGTGATTGTTACTAAGTGAAAAGCCTCGATGTAAATTAATGTTGTTGCTTAAAATCATTGGGCAAAGTAATGGGGTTGACTTTCACTATTGCAGTGGTTGTTACTAAGTGAAAAGCCTAGTGAATAATAAAGCTTATGTTGTTTTGGCGTTGGAATTCTGGAGAGATATGACTTGCGCTACATATACATATATAAAATATTGCCGCCTCTGTTTTGTTCCTTGGTGTGTTTGTAGCACAATGTTGATTTTGGATTAATTATGCATCAATCATGCCTAAGTAGATTAAGAACGGATTTTATTGATTTTAGTGTCTTGCATGCGGTTTTATTTTTACTTTTTTCATCCTTAGGCATAATGCATGTGATTTCCTTCTTGAGTGAATTACTTGGACATTAAAAAATTGTGAGGGGATTTATTTTTGGATGATAAAATCTTATTCTTCTTAATTTTGAATTAGTTGGACATGTGTGTTAGTATGTTAATGGGTTTGTGTGTTCAGTTTTGATGGGGATGTTCTTGCTGCATGATATTCAACCTTTCCCTTGATATTTTTTTTCGAACCTCACCCATCACGTCCTCACTATATATCTTCATTTCAGAACCTGAGAACCCCATTTTTATATCTCTTTCTCTTTGAAGTTTTCTTTTAACCATATGTGTTCCTGCATCATTTTCTAATGTGCTTCTGCAACACTTTGGATGATGGCAAAAGCATAGAGAAGAGATGGATAGTCTTCAATGATTAGAGATCAGTTCAAGCAACGACTTTCGTCTTCGGTTGTATTTTTTTCTCTCATTCGATGTTCTTACTCAAGGGGAGATTTGCCTTTGGCATTTCAGTCTAAAAAGGGGGAGAAATATGATGTTTCTGAAGATGTTGGGGTCAATGTTATAGTTGTTTGCTTCTGAGTATTTGACATGTTTTTGACATGTTTCTGCATGATGTCAGAACGTCTATGTCTTGCTGTTTCATTGTTTTGACTATTCTGACAGAGGGAGATGAATTGGTCACTCTATATTGCTTAGGTTCTGATAGCTTGATGTATTTTGATTGATCTGATTATAGTCCTCTTAGTTGCTTTGTTAGGAATTACCATCGTCATGGAAAAAGAACACGGGTACAGGCCCTTCGGCATCCCGTAGTTCGAAAAAGGGGGAGATAGAGGCAAAGATGGTCAAGAATGATGCTGAGAAGTTAGGGGGAGATTCAATAGCTGAGAAGTCAGGGGGAGATTCAATAGCTGAGATTGGTTTTTTTGTTAGAACCTGTTATGACTTTTCTTTTGTGTGGCTGCTGTTAGTACTTGCTGTGATTGGTAGGATGTTTGCTCTGATTGTTTTATGCTATGTGCGTCTAATGAGTTGTGACTGCAGGTACTTTATGGACTGGGTTATCACTCAGTCACTATTTGCGATATTCTTACTGCAGTGATTTGTTCCTTATGATATTATTCTGCATATTCGTGCTTGCTGTTCTAACTGTGTTTCAGGTTATCTTCATTATATGATTTTCGAACTAGATGCCAAAGGGGGAGATTGAAAGAGTTATATTTTTGGCAATGAAGTTCAAAATTAATATAAGTGAAGATATATTCCTGCAAGCATGAGAAATAAAAAGAGAAGTTCTTTTATTTATATTTATATTTATATTTATGTATTCGAATTTATTTATATTTATATTTATATATTCGATTTATATACATATATATTAGATTTGCATGATCTTATTATGGATATATTTTGTAGGAAATCATATAAGAAGGAAAGATCTTTGGAAAGAGAAGATAGAGATCTACACCTACCATATCTCTTTGGATAAACTTGGAAGGAAATAAAAAACAAAAGGAGTCCTATACTTGGAGAAGACTCCAACCCTAAGGAGGCTGTATATATACCCACTTAAAGCTCGAATTTGGGGAGCTGAGAGCATTATATTCTATTCCATATTCGAGCTGCAAGCTTTTTGTGTTTTATTTTCGTTGTTCAGTTTTCGGTGTTCTTACGTCATCGAAGAACTGAAGTCTTTTCTTTTGATTCTTTTGTTTTTCATTCAAACACTTGTGTGATCAGTGCTTCGGGATTAAGTACTGCCTTTAGCTCGAGGGATTCGAGAGGTAAAATCCACGGGACGTGGTCGGAGAAGTAGTTGATAGAATCGTCTGTAGTTGTGGCTAGGCTAGAAGGGAGTTCGAGTCGTGTAAGTCCAAACTATATAAGTGTGCACAAACGGTTTATCAATGAAAGAGCTCTGAGGGGAAGTGGGACACTTCCCTGAAGAGTTTTTAAATTTTCGGTTTATCGCTTCCGCTATTCTAGTTGTTTATTTGTGTTCTAACAACGTTGAGCGTACTCGTTACAAAATACCTACGTTTCATTTGTTTTTACAATTTAAATGTTTGTTTTACAATTTAAAGTGTAAATTTTGATAAAATACAATCAGATTTTTTAGAAAGTCTCGACTCTAGAATCTAAACTTAATGTTGGATAAAATACAACAAGAGATTTATAAGAATTTTCACCTTGCAACATATGTTTACTTATATATATTTTTTTATTTTTATAAATACAACTTAAAAACATGAGATTGTGAATGATCAATCGAAGTCTCAAAACCAATCTGTATAATTAAGGTTTCATTTAAAAATAAAAAATTGAAGTTTAGATTGCAAATTCAAACTTCTTAAGAAGTTAGTTGAATTCTATATATGTATAATAAAAGATTTAAATTGCAAAGCCAATATATTCATAAATTTGAAATTACAATTTACTAAAGCTTAAAATTTAAATTACAAAACCAAAATCTTCCAATAGTTTGAGGTTAGATATGAATTATTATCCTAAAATCAATAATGTTATAAAACTTCGCAAANATTAAAAAAAAAAAAAAAATAAATTTAAAAGTTGATTTGACATTGCACGAACGGCATTGTATGCACTTTGCAGTTTGCACACGCATCCCATGCACCCACAAAAATAAAAAAGAATACTATATTTTATAATAAATTAACAGAGTATTTAATTATTAATAATATAAAGAAACAAAAGGGGAAATAAAGAATAATCGAAATTCACCAGAACTCGAGTTTTTCTTATAGGAAAGCTCAAAATCTGCTCCTCTTTTCTCTGTTCATCGTTTCCCCAATCCAAATTCATTTGAATCTGTGTTCTTGATTTTACTGTATCCCTAAGCATCGGTGTTCTTGATAGATCGTGGCCATGGAATTCTTCAGATCCGTGTAAGCATTTTCGTTTCCTGTCATGGATAAGCTTTTAATTTTTGTTGCATTTTGTGTTTTTTTCTGGATTCTATCATGGTTTTGTTGGATTTGGGTTTTTTGGATAGCTCTTACAACTGGTAATGTAGATTCAATGCAAATTTCTCTATGTTTTGTGCAGAAAAAAAGAAAAATTTTCAGGATTTGTGTTGTAGCTCTAATGTTCTGATCTTTTGCGGCGGGGCAATTTGTGTGCTGCTTTTTTTGGCTGAAGGGTATTGGATCAGATGAGCCCTAATTTGTCAGAAGATAGTGTCATGTACTCATCTAGGAACAATATTTGCTTTGAACACAAATTTTTGTGTGAGTCAGTCTAACCGTGAGGCGGGTCTACCAAGTACCAACCCATCATACTATTTTTTGTCAACAATTCATACTTATGTTATGAAATGTCAGTACTTTTGTTTATGTTGTTTTTTAGAGTATGACATTTATGTTTGAATGTACTTACTGCTGCTCGAAATATCTCTTTGTGGTGTATAACTGAATAATATGCTCTGTGGATTTTTCAACTATTTTTTTTTTAATAAATTTCGGAATTTTACTGTACAGATAAATGAAAGTGTCCCTAGTTCAAGCTCGGCACCTGTTGTTCAAAGCCACCTGGTAAACTGCGGTTCAATGGACCAAATTGGTAGTGGCAATAATGGAAACAACAATACGAGTTTGGCCTCAAAACAAAGGCTTCGATGGACACATGAGCTTCACGAGCAATTTGTTGATGCTGTAGCACAACTCGGTGGGCCAGATAGTGAGTCCTTTTCACTTATGTTTTAGAGAATTTGCATTTGATTCCTGTATAAATATGTATATTATTGAGAAATTAGTATGCTAGTTAATGGAAATTGCTGAGTAGAAAGAATATACGAGGCAGGAAAGAAAGAGTAAATTTGATGTAAGGATATTTTGGTGAATTTTTGATACCTCAGAAAAGAAATATTATGAGCTTGTAAGTGAGATAATCAAATTTGCTTGGTGATTGAGACCAGAAAAATAATTAGTATGTGTTGATGAAATTGCTGAGTAGAAAGAATATACGAGGCAGGAAAGAGTAAATTTGATGTAAGATACCTTGGTGAATTTTCGCGGACCAGAAAAGAAATTAGTATGTTAGCTAATGAAATTGCTGAGTAGAAAGAATATACGAGGCAGGAAAGACTAACTTGGATTTCGTATACCTTGGTGAATTTTTGTGTTATCTTGGAAAAGAAATATTATGAGCTTGTAATTGAGATAATGAAATTTGCTTTGTGATTGTGACCGGAAAAGTTCTGCATGTGTTGCTTTGACTATTATGCTCATATAGTAAGTTTAGAAAACAAAATATTTTGTGATGTTTTTCTTCTGTAATACAGGGGCTACTCCTAAGGGTGTTCTTAGAGTTATGGGAGTTGAAGGCCTAACGATTTACCATGTGAAAAGCCACTTACAGGTAATTCACACATCCTGAAATTCCTTTCAGTTTCTGTTGAACTTTATACGTTTACCATGTCAGCTATGAGCCTTGCTAATTTTTTTGTCACCAACAGAAATACCGACTTGCAAAGTATCTTCCAGATTCTTCTTCTGATGGTAAGTATTATCATATATACTTGCTTTTTCGTTATACAATTTGGCGACTTATGTGTAAGGGTATTTAACTATTTACTATTTATCCTCCAGATTTGTTTAGTTAACTCATGCTTGTCTTATAATTTATTTAAAAGGGAAAAAAGCTGAAAAAATAGAATCCGGTGACGTTCTTTCCAATTTGGACGGTTCATCGTAAGTAAAAATCGTCGTTCTTGATTTATGCATTTTCTTTATAATCCATTATGAAATGCGCATGATGGTCATATAACTTACATTGCTGTTAATATGAGAAAGTTCTTTACGATTTGCAGCAGTGGGATGCAAATAACCGAGGCACTCAAGCTGCAGATGGAGGTTCAAAAGCGATTACACGAGCAATTGGAGGTGCATAATATAGTCTTTTCTTTCTTTCACTTTTTACCGGCAAAGATTTTACTCCATTATATACAGTATAAGCAGGAGAAAATCGCAATGTAGGAAAAGCTAATCATAAAGGGCTAATTTTCGTCGAAATATATAAGGCCGTGCTTGTTCATAAAAAAAAACTAGAAAAAAAAGTGGTTTTTTTGTGTTAACTAGAGTTTATTTGAAAAAAGTTAAGTATGGTTAGTTGTTAGGGCATCCACAACCCTTTAACACAAATATCATTCATTCAATCAAAAAATAACACTCTCTCTCATACACATCATCTCCACATCATGTATTCACTAAATCTCTCTCCATTTAAACACACACCCACATTCCTACACATTCATTTAAATACATATATGAGACCTATTATCCACTCATTCAATAAAAATTTTTATATTCTATTCTCAATAAAATAAAATTTAATATTTTTAAATTATAATAATAAATTTTAAATGCATGAAAATGAAAGAACACTAGAAGACCAAAATAACTTAAATTACGATTATACAAGAAAATAATAATACAATTACAAAAAATATTTTTTTAGTTGTTGGCAAAATGAGTCCAAATATGCTCAACTAAATCGACATGAAGTTGATGATGCATTATGTTGTCTCGTATCTCTAAACTTCAACTAAATCGACATGAAGTTGGAAGAATGGAATTTTATCTGGATTGCTAGGATTAGAACTTGACAAATTTAAAATTTTTGCCTATTATTCGGATCCATTTTTTTTAGGCAAATGAGCAGTTGTTAAATCTTTTGGTGGAGGAGAAGTGTAAAAATAGTGTGTATTTATAGGCAAAGAATGAGAGATAAAAAAATATAAATTATTGATACATATTGAGAACTGTGATATAGATAAAATCTAAATTTATCAATATTAGAAAGTGTGATATAATAAAAAATAATTTAAATATGTAAAAGAATAATAATATAGTTAAACAATTCATTTAAAACAAAAACAAAAAAACAAAAAAAAGGAAAAAGTAGATGGCTGAACGTTCAGCCATTTGAACGGAACATGGGGGCCACTCAAATAATGAACGGTTGCATTCCACTGAACGCCAAATTGGCATTTAAACGGGGAGTTTTAACGCCCCAATGCGGGTGCCCTTAGTAGGATTTTAAGTTTGTATTAGAATAATATTTAAAATAAATAATTAAAATTGATTTGATGTAGAAGTAGGAGATGAATGATTGGAAATGACAGGTAGTTAAAATTATGTGAGTGGATGAATAGTGAATTAAAGTTGATGTGATGTGTAAGAACGATTGAATAATATTATTTAATTATATTGATAATATTGAGGATAGTGAGGTTTAAATTAATTAAAGTTGAGCTAGATTTTGAATTGAGATGTATTTTTTTTTAGTTTTTTTTTTTTCTTTCCTAGTTTTTTTATAAACAAGCAAAGCCTAAATCATACAGGTCCAAAGACAGCTACAGCTTCGGATAGAAGCCCAAGGGAAGTATCTAAAGAAGATAATCGAAGAACAGCAAAGACTCAGTGGTGTTCTTTACGATGCACCCGCACCTGGAGCGCGTGATAGCAGCCCTGGACCCGACCACAAAACTGACCCGTCAACTCCCACCAGAACATCCGAACCGTTTTTGCCAGATAAGCCCACCACTGGAAAACGGGCCCAGCCCAATTGCCTCTCGACTGATGAATCTTCCTCCAGGCATGAGCCGCTGACCCCAGATTCTGAATGCCGGCGTTTGGGCTCGCCAGTCGGGAGCCCGAACGAGGCCCGACCAGAAAAAAGACAATGTACGAGGCCCGAAGTGGAATTTTCCCATTCGGTTTTGGAGTCGAATTTCACGCTCGGTTTTCTTCACCAGGAAGGAGTTTGATCGTCTGTTGGCCGGAAAAAATGAGTTTGAGAGAGTTGTAATTGGTATCTGGTGGTTGAGAAATTACACAGCCTTGATTAGGTTATGAAGACTCTCTCTATTGGTATTTTTGCATTCTGTGAGGAATTTTACATGTGCATGGATTGATTATCTTTCTTTATGAGCAGATGAATGTTCTCAAATTGCCTTTGACCTTTCTCTTTTTTATGCTTATGCAGTTTTATATTATTAAATTAGCTTGTGCATTGTTATCAGAACAACAGTTTTTGAAAGTGTGTTAGTTTAGATTTCAAATTTTTGAGATTTGAGATTTTTTAAAATTTTCATGTTTTTGGGCAATGCTGTAAAATCATAAGTCTTGGAGTGGAATTTTAAGTGCGATTTTGTCTAAGATTTTTTGTTTAGAAATTCTATCAAGTTTTTAAAAGTCTTAATAAAGTCTCAAATAAGTTAAATACTTCATGATTTTATTTGATTTTTTAAAACCCCAAGTGAATACGTCAAGACTTCTCTTAAAAAATCTAAATTAAATACACCAAAATTTCTAAAATCTTAAAAAGCCGTTAGAAATCTCAAATGAACACACCTTAGTAGTCAAAGGACCATCTAACAACATTGTAAATTTCCAAACCATTATTTTTCACAAATCCAAAAAAGATCATCAATCAGACTTGCTGATCTTTCATTAAATTCATGATTATGAAGCTCCATGTTTTCCAGTTCTTCCTTGAGAGCCCAGTACAAGTGTAAACAGTTGGAACACTTGAAGAAGTAAGTCCCTTAACAGAGCCCTAAACTGAAAACGTAACAAGCTACAACAAATTTTCCCACCCTTTTGCCCATACTTTTCCATGCAAATACAAACCCGGACTGGCTATCATCTCCAAGAATGAAACCTTCACTGTAATAAGCCTAACGGACTTATAGTGACGAGGTTCTGCATTTTCCAACAATTTATCCTCCTCATATAGCTCTTGCAGCGATTAGGGATTTGAAGGACTGATGGAATTTTGTAGATGAAATGTGAAAGTGAAACATTGAAAGTTCAAAAACTTCTCTCCATCTGTGTGTCGGGTTTTACAATGCCGTGTAGTTTCCAACCGCCAAATCCCGCTAAAGAAAATGCCTGTGTTCAAAAAAATAACAAAACATGACGTTAGATGAAGATGCAAATTCCACTGTGGACCTAACTATTTCTACATCAACCCAACTTTGGTCTTGGTCGTATAAATTTCTTCTAAAATCCCAACAAACTCTCGATGTCGTAAATTTTCTTCTTTCTTCATCATTCTCATCTCCAACCAAAATAAAAGGATATGCAAAATTACGCTCGAAAATATCCAAGTTTAACTTAAGGTATCAATAAGTACTTGCTACAAAACGACTACATTCACATATAGTCAGAGGATAAAAACAATATCCACACAGATAGAATTAGATGAAGGATATCAAGAAAGGCAAACAAACCTCTTCCCATGATTTCCCAGTTGCTTCTAACAAAGCAGCATTGCAAGTTTTCAGTTCTACAGGGGTTCCAGATAACATAGAAGCTGCTTCCTCCCATCCTCTATTATGCCCCATACACCTACATAATATATCCGAAGATCCATATACAACAATAATATTCTTCACGACTTTCATCTTGTAGAAAAGAGAAAATAAAACGTTGAAGTCATTTGGAAAATACGATTGTCTACTTGCCTCAGAACTCCATTTCTCTGAAATTGAACACTAATACATCTTTCCGTTTTTTCTTCGGTTTATTAATTTATCCATTTTCAAAAGTTAACCAAAACTGAAATTACCCCAAGGATGTGCCCCTGAAATTTCACTAACCATCTTGCATTGCTTTGAGGATAGCGATATAACAAAGAAACTAATTCATTTTTTTATC
>BKCP01008181.1:968754-998089 GCA_008636005.1 Striga asiatica | reverse complement strand
TCCTCCTCTTTTTATGTTATTTTTGTTATGGTTTGTGTGTGTAAATTGTGGAAGTAGTATTAAATAAGTTTGGGGAGTTCAGACTTCAGAGTGTATAGACTGCATTTGTGTTAAGTTGACACTGTTTATATCCATTGCCATAAAAAGGACGTTGACTCTGTCTGTGTATCCATTGCCATGATGAGGAAAAGCAACGTCCCTGAATAGAAACGGTTTTGTGGATTGGGTTTGATCTTGTTGCCATTTATAGACATTGTTGATTTTTTTCTTTCTTTTTTTTGTTGAAAATTTGAACAAAAGGAAATAAGCAATTTTTTTGCAAAAATGCTATTCATCTTATCTAGACATAGCCATGGGTCACTTGGCCTGCCGACCCAAATCCGGCCCGACCCGACATGTACTTAGGTTTTGGGCTGATTCAGGGCCCGGCCGGCACGTCATGATTAAATTTGATGGATAACATGACCAGACTGAAACCTATAACTAGGGGTGGATGCAGACTTTAAGGACAACGGGGGCACAACTACGGTTAACGTTGAACGTCGTAGGTCGACGGTCAAATCAATATTTAAGCAATTAAAAAAATAAAAATATAAATCTTGACCAGATACCTTGTTTCTTATTTAATAGCTAGGGTTGAGTATCACATTCTCATTTTATGAATAGGGACACATGTGATCCAATCCCAATGTAGTATATACATTTATGTATAATATTGTTTTTTTGTGTATTTTAGAAGGAAAAAGGAAATAAACAAGAGTTGAGTATATCACAAGTATAAATTCCACAACTTAAAAAAATAACATACTATTGAATATTAAATAATTCTAAACTTTTCCTTTTTATTCTTTTATATTGAAATAATTTTGCATGATAATTAATAACATGTATTTTTTTTATGTCAATATAATAATACATTTATACATATAACATATATATATATATATATATAGGGAGTGGTTCAAATAAAAACTAGTCCTGGTGTGAGAACCGTGAGAACCGTATTTGATGCTAGTTTTTATTGTGTATGATGCTATTTTTAATATCACATGGTGCTATCATTTTCACAAATATTATTATAAATTGTGTTGCTATTTTTAAGAAAATAAATCAATGTTAAAAATAACATTAAAACACAATAAATCATAGCACTACTTGCAACTATAAATAGCGGTTCTCACGCTAGAACTTGTTTCTCATTTGAACCACATCCTCTATATATATATATATGTATATATATATATATACTATGTATTACAAAAAAATTCTACAGGGGCGCGTGGAGGTCCGCCACTGCCTATGACAACCTGCACTTCTTAATTGTTATCCAGTTTTGTGGTTTGCTTGAATCTTGATGATCCCTTTTTGTTGAGATTTTATAATTATCCCTTTAAGTTTTGCTATTTACCGCTATATTGCACTTTTTGAAAAACAAGATGCAAAGGATAAACGTGTTCGAAACTCGCTACAAGTTCTTGATAAGGGTCAAAGAAGGAGTCTTTACCTAGGCTTTTAGACAATTGTTGTCAAAGTATTCGTTCCTCTCAACACTGCAAGTTCTCGATCTGCATTTCTTTCTCACGTTTTGTACCGAGTGAATGAAACTTCATCTGATAAAGAAAGGAAAAAGAGCATAACTATTATGAATTATAATATTTGATATTAACACGAGTTTACCCATGCTCTAGGACAAGTTCAATTGTAACACAAAACTCAAAAAGATAAAAAAAAAAAGGCGTCGTACATTATAAATACAATGAAAACTAAACGGAATAAGCTGACAATTGGCACAAATTTTATCAACTAAACGCGTCGAACGAGAACTTCCTTCTTCTGAGCAAGAGCCGAGGCCTCCGCTTTTGCATTCACCAAACGCCACCGCAAATAACGATCACGCAAAAATCATGAATGAATACGCGCAACCCAACTGAAATGCTAGAGATGCTAAGGGCGTGATTGGAAAGATATCAGTGTCTAATATTTTTTTATTTTTATTTTCTTATTTTCTTTCTTCACTTCCTCTTTCTCCCCACTGATTTTCTCCCTTTTTCTGCAGGTACTACGGCAATAATCTCCGGCCGTGAAGAACTCCAGTGAAATACGAGCATGAATCCAGCGAAAGACTGACGACTGTTAAGTTAGTTTTATCCGGACTTGAGCAAATAAAATCCTAAGGGGATGTTTGGATATAAAAATTTTTGGATATTTTTGGATATTCTGGTCTGGTTTGGTTAATTTTGAAAAAGGTGGTATGATTAGTTGTTAGTGGGTATATTAAAATAATATTTAAAATAGAATAATTAAAGTTGATTTGATGTAAAAGTATGAGATAAATGATTGGTCCTATCAACTCTTCCATTTTACAACAATTAATATTATGTGTATTTGAAATGATGGTTAGTTAAAATTATGTGAGTGTATGAATAGTGAATTAAAATTGATGCTGTATATAAAAATGATTAATTGACTAAGGAATGAAAAGCAATTAATTAAAGATGCAAAATTCAATTAAAGACTTAAGCTTTACTAAACTGGAGTGCTCGAAACCAAATAAAAAGGCGAAAATAAGATAAACGAACTACAACTAACACACCTAGGATCTAAGTCGAAAGATTTACTGCGAAATTACAGAGCTCTAATGACAAAGTCTCGACTTTTCTTGTAAAGGTTCGAACTTTAAATTACCCAAACACACTGGATGAGCCCAACAAAAGATAAGACAACAAAATAAACTAGAACGTTCAAAATACGCTAACAACGAACGAGATCCTAAATTACCTCTACAAACAACTAAGTAAAGTAGTGCAAAAATAACAAGCCCTAAATCTAGGTACTTACGTCCACAATGCATGCTAGAACAAAGTAGACGAAAAAAGATTGAAACTTGCATAATAAAAGCATCACAAGAAAATGTCACTGGAAAAGTACGGTTCAAGCCTCCAAAAGAGAAATGAAAAGAAAGAACAATATTCAAAAGAGGAAAACATAAAAATGAGTGTTAGGTGCTCCCTCACAAGGGGGAGCAAATGTATTTATAGTCCTACTAAAAAACATACACTTCTCACACACACATTTAATGAAGCTTGAACTCGCCGGGTCTCGAAACCGATTTTGCAGCGAGTGTGAGGGGTGTGGATTGCCTCAGGTCAGTGTTGGCACGGTCGCGAACAATCGTTCGCTGCGAGTGCACGACCTGGTCTTAGAAATGGAACTCGCGTGGGCGCGAACGCTCATTCACTGGAGGGAAGGGCTGTCTCGGGTCGGCCTTGGCGCGGTTGCGAACCCCTTCTCGCAGCGAGTGCGTACTCATGCTCTCTCACACGCTGACTCGCACGCTCGCGAGATGAAGTTCACATCAAGTTCTTGTTGTGGGCAGACATAGACTCGCGCGCTCGCGAGGTAAATATCAGAGCGAGTGTAGATGCTGAGGGCTGCCGCTGCTTCGATGGCGCTGGCTCTCGGGCGCTCGCGAACCTGGCTTCGCTGCTAGTGTGCGGTTGTCTTGGACCAGACCCGCGTGCTCGCGAGATGAATCTCACAGCGAGTGCCCGACTGCTCTCAGGTCTTCTCGCGCAGTCACGATGTGAGGTTCGCGGGGAGTGCTCGCATCCTCTAATGGCTCTCTCGGGTGCTCGCAAACTGGATTTCGCGGCGAGTGCTCGCATCCTATAATGGCTCGCTCGGGCGCTCGCGAACCCAGTCTAGCAGTGAGTGCCCGCATCATGGCAATGGCCCGGAATGATCTCAAAATGGCTCTCTCTTTCTCTCGGTAGCTCAGATGGTCGATCAAATGGTTCAAATAACTCGCCTCGGAATGGCTTAAATGGTGGCTCAGATGGCTCGCCTAGGAATGACTCGGAATTGAGAACATGGATAATGGCTCGGACAATAGTTTGGACAATGTCTCGTCTTCCAAACGTGCATAAATGACCTAATCAACACAAAAAGAGACAAGAAAATACGCCTAAATGCAAAAACACAAGACGAAAACAAAAATGCATAAAACACGACACAAACGACCGGTTGCAATAAAAACAAACCTAAAATGACTCGACTAAGGCACATAAAACACAAGCAAACACCACAAAAACATAACAAACAACGACCATCTCCGACAAACTACGAGCTCGCCTTTTTTCGGTTACACATTTTTAATTTAAAATCCAATTCAACTTTAATCTAACCCAAGTCTCATACTTTTTATCAACATAATTAAATAATATCAATCAATTATCTTCACACATTACATCAATAAATTTCACTATTCATCCACTCATATATATTAGCTACTCATCATTTTCAATTATACCTTTCATACTTTTACATCAAATCAATCTTAATAATTACATATTAAATATTATTTAAATACAAATTCAAAATCCCACCAAATCCTCCATTTAATCAAATATTTTCAAAATTAACTCACTTTATCCATTACTAGTTATACCCCGTGCATGTGCACAAAAAACGATATGATAGAAGAGAAAGTAAATAAAAATATAGAATAAATGATAAAAATCATAACTTAATAAATGAAAAAAATAATTTAAAAAGTGTATCTAAACATTATTAAACACTTATATACACCATTCGTGGTTTTCCTATCATCAAAATTCCCATCACAACAATTCATTATCGTTAAACTTCTTCGACTCGTGGTTTTAATTAACCATGCTACGTTTACATTAGTAACATGAATTAAATAATTTATATATTTGTGACATATATTAAGAAAATTAACATAAATAAAAAAAATTATTGGTGTTTCTGATTTTTTTTTAAAAAATATGTGTCAATCATATTTTTTTTCTAACAATGCAACCAAATATAACGGTTACAGCTGTGATTGTGTCAATCAACTTTAAGTTCCAACATTAGCTATTACACATCTGAGTATTTTACTACCAAATTTAGAATTAATTTAGTAACTGATCCAAAAAATAAATAATAAAAATATATATATTAAGGTGTAACGGTTTTAGTTTATTAGTGAGTAATTAATTAAAAAAAATATAACTCCTTTTAGAGGGAAATATATAAAAATAGGCTTTATTAAATGTTTTATTAAATGTATCAGCCAATAATTATATATATATAGATATTTAATCNCCCTTAAACGAATGTTAAAGATGCTAAAAGAATCGGATATATCCAGTTCAATTTACTTACTTATTTTTGCTGTGTGGTTAGAGATGCTAAACAAAATGAAATACTGGTAATCTTCGTTTGACTCATTTGATACACTAATGGAATTGTAACACATTTGAAGCTCGAGTAGTTAACAGGTTAGTTTAAGCTCGATTCATTAAGATAAAAGAATAGAAACTTTTATAATTTTCTGATGTAGAACGTGAATAAGAACGAGATAAAAGAGATACTCTCTCTTCAGAAAACACGCAAGAACAAATATTTTATTTCTCCAATTCAACTGGCGTCTGTTCTTCCCCCACAAGAGTATAAATAGAGTCAAGATATCCTAAATCCCTAACTTAATAAGCAAGTAAATAAATATTATCCTACTCAACTAATTAAGATAAATAAGCAATAAAATAATAATAATAATAATGCAACGTGACTAATAAAATCAACGCCGAAAGCCGATCGTATTTGTCTAGAAAATCCATCGCGAGCTCGTCTCCATCATCCTCCCCCGATTGAGAAGGATTCGCCCTCGAATCCGGACCAAGCTCGTTGCCGTCGGAGTCGTTGGCATGCAAAGGCGCCAATTGCGCCACGTGAAAAACATCTGATAAACGAGCATGAGAGGGCAAACGAAGACAGAAACCATCTGAAGGAAGCCAATCGAGAACCTCATAAGGGCCCACTCGTCTGTCCACCGCGACCCACACAAAGTCGCCCACATCAAAGACCACAGAACGACTATCCACTGCTCCAACCAAGTCTTCACACGACCCATCTCGAGAAAAAAACAATGCCGTCGACGTCTATTGCAAAGGAACCGAACGGGGGGCTGAGGGATGTAAGACAACCCGGTTGCCCTCAAACAGAAATCCATACGTGTTAAGGCGCCCATCATGAACCACGACACGATCAAACTGCCATGGACGCCTTAATAAAAGGTGCCAATCATCCATAGGCACGACATCGCACCACACCTCATCTCTATATGCAGAGTCAATAGAGAAAGACACCAACACACGCCTATTAACAGGGACCACGTTGTCACGCCGTATCCACGCGAGAGCATAAGGATCTGGATGCGGCTCCGTCGACAATCCAAGCTTCGCCACAGCCTCGTCAGATATCACGTTTTCGCATGACCCAGAATCAATAACAAAACGACACACCCGGCCGCCCACGATGCACGTAGATTCGAAAAGTTGTCGATGCAGGCCCTCATCAGTGGAAGTGACGGGTGAGGACAAAAGAGAACGACGAAGGACTAGCGCGTGTTCCACGTCTCCCAAGACATGCACCTCAGGAACCTCCGGCTCTTTGTCAAAAATAGGAGGGCCATCATATACCGCAGCTGGCGAATATTCTGTTGTCTCCTCGGCGAACAAAGCATGCGACCCGGTCCCTCTTGGACAAGCCGCCTGTCGATGGCCAAGCTCACCACAGCCAAAGCATCGAATCCCGCCACCAGCCCGCTGCATACTCGCGGTTGGCGCCGTCCCCAAATCGTCGGTCGATCGCGGCAGCCCACCGCTGGCCGTCGATCCGCGCCCCATTGTCGGCCCTGAGCCCGAGTGCATGCCCGAAGTAGGTATCCCACGCCCGTATTGCAAACCAACACCTGCAACACCACTGGTCAGGCCCGTCTTTCGAGCCAACTGTTTCTCCACAATGAGGGCCCCTTGATGTGCATTTGAAACCGACTCCGGAACAACAAGACTAAGCATATCCTGTATAGCAATATTCAAACCCCCCACATAGCGAGCAACCAACTGGCCCTTCGACTCACGTATCTCCACACGAGTTAAGAGACGATAAGAGTCCTCCGTATACTCGAAAACAGAAGGCGGGCCTTGCCGCAAATTATGCAACTGTTGATAAACCACATGATCATAATTAAAAGGGAGAAATTCACGTTCTACGTACTTACGGAACTGCATCCAAGTAGAGATCTCTGGCTTTCCCTGACGATGCTGCAAACTCGTAAGCTGCATCCACCATGCCACTGCTCGTCCACGGAATCGCGCGGAGACAAGCGCGACAAGTCTAACATCTGGGACCTCCTTAAATCTGAGGACAGACTCAACTGCAGCCCACCAGTCGAGAAACTCTGCTGCATCCGCTCCTCCCAAAAACTCGGGAATCTCAACGCGAAACCCTAATTCCCAACGCGGGTCGTCGTGTCCGTCCATCGGTCGGCGAAAATCACGCCGGTACAGCCCCTGGCCCGCGTCTTCTCTGCCCAAATCCGGATGCCGCTGCCCGCTGTCATGGAACTCTCGTCCGCCACGTCCATGGCCCCAGCCGTGGCGGTGTAGGTCCCCGCCATCGAGTCCAGCGCCCTCTCTATCACACCACCCACCGCGGCGCTGCTGTCCGCCACCGTGGAACCCCAAGCCACCTTCATCAGGACCCCATCCACGATGCCGCTGGTCGGCCCCGTTGAACCCATCACCGCACCGCCTGTCCCGACGGTGCTGGTCGTCATTCTCAAACCATCCATCGTGGTGGAACAGCTCGTCATCCTCCGATAGCGGGCCGTCGCGATCGAAGAACTCCTCTCCATCAGGTCCTGTATCACCACGCCATCCGCCACGTCCCCTTTGCACACGGAAACCGTCAGACCTACCTCGCCTCGGAATCCTATCTGGAAATGGATTGTCAATGGTAAGCGTCTCATTGGTATCATAGTCGCCGGGCTGTGGGTGTGGTGATTGACGGCGGGGTGCCCCGCCATAGCCTCGACCACCGCGAAACCCTCCGCGCGTGCCCCGGTCGCCGACGTCGCGGTTCGTACGCACCTCCTCCATCATGGTTCTCATAGCCAGTCGAATCTCCTCGACCCCCGCAGACAAGTCCGTGAAACGATCGTCCATCCCTTGAATTCTATCGTCCATCCTCTGAAATCGATCTTCAATGATGTTGTCGTTCACGTTGTTGGCTCTCTTCAGCGGCATCGCGGATCGTGGCTGGTCTCTGGATACCAACTGGTGTAGAACGTGGATAAGAACGGGATAAAAGAGATACTCTTTCCTCAGAAAACACTCAAGAACATGTATTTTTCTTTCTCAAATTCAACTGGTGTCTATTCTCCCCCCATAAGAGTATAAATAGAGTCCAAGATATCCTAAATTTCTAACTTAATAAGCAAGTAAATAAATATTATCCTACCCAACTAATTAAGATAAATAAGCAATAAAATAATAATACTAATAATAATAATAATAATAATAATGCAACGTGATTGATCAAATTAACGCTGGAAGCCGATCGTATTTGTTTAGAAAATCTATCACGAGTTCGTCTCCATCATTTTCTATAGTTCAACTGATTAAAGACATATGGAATACTTCATTGCTTAATTACACTCGATGATTATCTCTAACATATCCTAAAATAAATACGGTACCTAGTAATGACTTGTAGTAGGAGATATATATCCATTACCACTAGATATTAGAAATACACAACACATATTGGACCTCCTCCGTTTTATTATTCTCTTTAATAATTGATAACGACAAAATCTTGTGTCAAATCTTTAAAAGTTGGGATGACAATACTTCGACGCAAAAGTGTGATTATTTTCACATAAATTATTATTATTATTTGAGTTAAATGTAATGTAATTTCCATCTTACCGTGACACGGTTTGACTGGTTTTGAATGAAAATTTTGTCACATAAATTATTATTATTATTTGAGCTAAATGTAATTTCCATCTTTCTGTGAGGCGGTTTGACTGGTCTTGAATGAATTATATATAATAATAAGAATTATTATTTATCAAATATAGTATAAAAAAATAGGTCATAATTTAATGCAGCCTATAAATAGTAAGTTTTATTATTTTTTTTATTTTTTCTTTAAAAATCATACAACATTAAATGCTACCTTAAATTTGGGGCTTCAGTTTATTTTATTATTTAAAAAATCCGGCTAAGATTTATTAAGTGTGTATGTTTTTATTTTTATTTTTTTTCTTTGAAAGCAACGAACAATATTAAAATCTCGATCGGTCTCTATATTTATAAAATCTCAATTCAAAATATAACAAGAATTTTAGATTCTCGGCTTTATGTTTGTGCTTTTAAAAAAAATATTGAACGCTAAAAATATTCTTTAAATTGCATAATCGATTAATTAATTTTAATTTTTTAAGAATTACTATGTTTATTTTTTATTAATATGCATAAAGGAAAAATAATTAATTCCTCTTTAAATATATAATTTATAGTCTTAAATTATATGAAAAATAATTAATTCCTCTTTAATTAATTCCTCTTTATTATATGAATCATAAAATATTATTATTTCATAAAATTAAATATATTTAAAGAAAATAAGAAAATTTCTTCGAATCAATCGGGTGATTGAATTAGGGTACTGCACAGGTTGATTGAATTACTTTTAGGTGATATTTAAAAGAAAAATGCTACAAGTACATAACAAATGTACATAGAGGTATACATAACACTCACATGGAGTGAAGTCCATTTAATTTTTATTTGAGTAATGTTACAGGTACATAACAATGTACATAAAAGTGTACATAACACTCAC
Organism: Striga asiatica; assembly: GCA_008636005.1. NCBI lineage: Eukaryota > Viridiplantae > Streptophyta > Magnoliopsida > Lamiales > Orobanchaceae > Striga > Striga asiatica. The sequence continues at coordinate 988,390 of BKCP01008181.1, read as the reverse complement.
ATTGTGTGGGACCTACATAAAAGGATGAGATGTTGGAATCTGAAGGTTATAGGTAAGGTCAAGCACTTCATTTGGAGATGCTTTACCAATATATTACCTGTTAACTGTAATCTGAGAAGAAGAGGGATGGTGGTGGACATAACTTGTAAATGCTGTGGTGAAAAGGAGGAAACAGTGGAGCATGCACTATTCCTGTGCTCAAAAGCTCAAGACATCTGGAGTGTGGCCCCGGTTCAATGGAACAGACAAGCTGAGGAGGAAATCACCTTTCAAGACTGGTGGTGGTGGTTGAGTTCAATGGACTACAAAGAGATATCTGAAGACAGAATTCAATTAACTACCTATATACTATGGTGGTTATGGAAGAGCAGGAATTTATGTGTTTTTGAGAACAAAAGGATGCCAGCAAGGAGGATCATTGACAATGCAGTCCAGAACTGGAGAGATTTCCAAGAAGTGTAGCTGAGCAGAATGGAATATACTAGGTCTAGTGTCAGTAGTATGTTCTATTTTGTGTATCTGATTTGTTGGTTGTGCTCCTGTGTGTGTTTTGAGCAGTTGGGTTCATGTCATTGATTTTCGAGATGTTAGTGTAATGTTGTTCTTGGTATTTCGACTAGGTTGCAAACTGATCTGTAACCTCCCATTATTATAGGCTGTGTTGGATTTTTGTAATGTTTGGCCGTTTGGCTTATTAATATGAGTGTTGATGTCTTTGGAAAAAAAAAAAAGATATCTAAACAATTTATAAATTCAAATGTTTAAACTACTTGATAAATAATTTATAAATCTGTAAATCGTATTGATCCTACCAGTCCAACCAACTGGTGTTGACGGATTCGAGAGCAAATATTTTATTCAAGCGAATTAGACTGGTTATAAACCGGTTCTCTGTCCATTCGGTTGGACCGTGTCCAATCCGGTTTAATTTAAAAATAATGAATAAATCATGATTATTATTTATATATTTAATTTATAATACAATCATAATATTATTTCCCGTGCATCGCACGGGCCACGCACTAGTTTTGTCGTAAAATGTGAATGACTAAATGCATGATCCCATAATTAAATGAATCATTAGATATTTCAATTTCAAAGTCATTGATTTGAAATTTATGTTTATAAATCGACTTACCCTATAAATTCATAATTAAATGAATCATTAGATATTTCAATTTCAAAGTCAATGATTTGAAATTTATGATTGCAAATTGACTCATGCTATAAATTCATCAGTTGCAAGACTATTTACCATTCACGATTATTAATTTTATAAGTCATTCATAATTATACTCAGAAACAACTCAAAAGTTCCAATGAATTCATAATCAAGAATACACACTACAAGAATATGATGAAATTTCAATGAAAAATTCCAACGGAAATATATTCCAATAGAATTCTAAATTTCAATGCAATTATTTATATTGGAATTTTTCTATGGATTCCAACGAAAATTCTAACAAAAATATTCCGTTGGAATGAGTTTTCTATAGAATTTTCGTTGGATTTTGACGATTTCAACGGTATATTTTCCAATGGTTGAAATATGAGTGAAAATAAAAATCTTAACAGGAATTGTATATTCCAATAGAAATTCACACAGTAAAAAATCGTTAAAATGAAATGATCAAATTCCATCTAAATTATAATGAAATAACTCATTCCAACAGAATAGTTCCGTTGGAATAATTCAAACAGAAGCTATATCATTGAAATATTCGTTGGAATTTCTATTGAAATATAGTAACGTAAAGTTTTTCGTCGGAATATGTCATTTTTTTTTTGTAGTGATGCTCGCCAAGGAGACTTTTTAAACAGCCTAGTATCGGACGAGATTTTTTTCGCATACTGAATCTTGTTTATGAAGGCAAAGCTGTAAAATTTTCTCGCTAATTTTATTAAATGCGAAAAGATAACAATAATTAATAGTTAAATTACTTTCTTAGTATTAAAAAAGTGGCCGGACTACTTGAAATTACGATATAAATTGTACAATCAGCCAAACTAGGCTTATGCGGATGCATATGCGACANATATAATATATACAATAGCTAAGGTGGACCGGTCTCATTTAGCTCGAATGAACTGGTCGTATGAGTAGATCAGGTGAATTGGATGTGATTAGCTTAGCTCGGACAATATGGTGTCAGTAGATTGGATAATATGGTAGCTCGAACAACATTGCGTCATTATCCAAGTAGCTCAGACAATATCGTAGCTCGGATAGCACGATGTTAGTGTCACATTAGTTTGAATAATATGGTAGCTCAGATAGTATGGTAACTCGGACAACATAATGTTAATATCCCAGTAACTCGGACAAAACATGAGGACTTGTGAATAATAGGACGAGAAGACCTATTGATATGTGACACATGTATGGTTATCTAGGAGGGATTCAGATGATCCTACGGATAAGAATGAGTCTTGGACAGATCTAGGGGTGGCAAAATAATTGTCGAGCAGACTTTCTGGCAGTCCGGATAGACCTTCGGGCAGGCGTGTAGGGAAAAACTTGTTCAATAAGCCAATGATTTGATATAAATAGGTGAGAAGGATGAAAGGTAAGAGGTTAATCACGCTACACACTCTAAGCTTTATAATACCATTACTTACACTTTATATATAACTTTACATAGTCGTTTACTGACTTGATCGTCGAAGGTTTTACACCGGGATGTGTTCCCGATGTATTTTGTTGGTCTCTGGGGGACAAATCAGTTCAACTTCAATTATTTTATTTTCTAATATAATCTCAAGATTTATCACTCTTTTCTAAATTAACCATGATTAACCAAAAAAATCCATTTTGAGTGAAAATTTTTGTATTCAAGTACGCCCTAAGATTTTTAAACACGATGATTGGTTACACGTGATACAACAATTTTTTTTGAAGCTTTGTTGAGTACTTATAAAATACATCTTCCGCGTTTCTATCGTAGTAATTATTTAATTCACGGTTATATAATCACATAACACGTAAAGGTGATAATATGTTTATATTAATTAATAAATAATAATTAACTTATATGCACTGCAATCATTTACAAAATCAAGATGAAACCAATTATATGAGGTAGACACTAATAATAGAATATGGATATTAATTAACTAAAACAATGAATTACAAACCAATGAAATCATACTAAATTTATTATTGGTAAATGATCCGTGAATCTCTAAGGATATAGGCTTGTATGACTTACCATGATATGAATTATAATTATATTATTATTTAAATTTGTTTAATTTAAAAATAAGCATATTAATTATATCATCTTTATGTAAATATGTCAATATATTACCAAATAAAGATTAATTAGAATCTATGAAGATATGGACTTTCTTGATCATACCAATATATCATGCGTGATGGATATCCCAAAAAATTATTGAATATATTATGTGTGAATATACAGTGACTTATTAAATGAATATTAAATGACTTAATTAAAAAAATCCAAAATTTTCTAAAAAAACGTAGGCAGAAAAAGTTAGCCGATTTTGGTAAAATAGATTTATTCATTTTATAGATATAGATGTGGAGCAGAATAAGCTCTTTTATTTCAAAAAAAATCAATATCATATCTTTACGATGAAGTGATAACTGCTCGACAGTGACTTATTTTTGTCTCAAACAATAATTATATTAAAAACTGAACATTGATTTAACTTTATTCTTTACTAGAAAGAAAGTCTAATTGACGCGTTAATTTATTATTACAAAGTTAACTTGGCAGTCCGCTAAAAAAAAAATTGACTGCCGTTATCTCATGCGCTTGAGATCTATATAAAGCACGCTTCTTCACACTCACTTGTCACTACCATCACTTGTAAGAGCAAATAAATATAAATTAAAAAACCTTTATTTTATTATCAACATAAATTTGCATATCAAATTTATAGCAAATGGCCAAGGTTTTTGCTTCATTTCACCTCGTGCTGCTCTCATTGTGTTCAGGTAAATTATTAATCACTTTTCAACAGCTTTATATAATTTTCACATGCATCCAAGTTTCAAGATTAACTTTATGTTACATCCATATAATATGCAAATTTTCAAAATATAATCAAGACACATGTCAATTGTGCTTAACAAGTTTTGCGTTAAAAAATAACCATAATTAATCAAATCGTAAACATTATGTCAAAAAACATGAACTAATGATGGACATATTTTACACGATTTTTCATTTTGGTGCAGTCTGCATCCTCGGCTCGGCAGGCGAAGGAAATAATCAAGGCCAGGTAATTAAGTTCTTTTTTGTAGTATAAAAAAAATATATATATTTAATTAATAACTCAATCTTGTCAAGTAGTAAAACAGTTATAAGAATCCATGCTTGTAACTATTTTTTTTTCTTTTTTTTTTTTATCACAATTATATTGAAAAATGAAATTAATTAATATATACTGCAGAATAAATACTGCGTGGCGAAGCCTTCGTCCTCCGACAAATCTCTGCTTGACAATATCGACTACGTGTGTCGTGAGCAAGGGATTATGGGCTGCGAAATCTTCCAAAAAGACTCGAATCCTTGTTACTGGCCTAACACCCTCATTAACCACGCCTCGCAGGCCATGAACCTTTATTATCAAGCAAAGGGGAGGCACGATTTTAACTGCGATTTCAAAGGCTCCGGACTCATTACGATAACTCCTCCAAGTAAGCTTTCGATAGATCGCGCTTAGTAACATTTTTTTTATCTTTTTTCTTTTCCTCATATGAAATGACACAATTACCCTTACTAAAAAAACCGTTTCTAAAGATTTGGGATATAAAAAATGATTTCTGGACTCTCTATATGGCTATTTCACAATGCAAAAGTAATTGTATTATTTAATACTTTTACAAAAAGTGATTATATTTCATCTTTGCATTTGCTACTGTAAGTCAAGGGAGTGTAATTCTTTTATGAAATTGTTTTTGGGTAAAATGTATACATATATGGAATCATGCATATATAGTATGATATGAGTTAGTAACGTTGTTTGGCTTGCAGGCTATGGTGGATGCAATTACACATACAACCAAGCTGCATGACGAGACCATCTTCTGATTATTGCTCAGCATATATCATGTTTGTACTTGTTTTGGTCGTTTGCTACTAGTTTGGATCCAATAACATCGGCACAGTTTTGTGTCGATGTGTGTTGGTTCTAAGGATTTTAATTTAATTTTTCTTTTTTCATTTTACCTTTCTTATTATGATCGTGTTTTATCTTGCAAGTGTCCCTGGGTTTCATGTAATAGCAAATTAATGCTGCATAAAATAAGGCACATTTCGTCTGCCATTGAAATAATTATTAATATAGGAAAAGTTTAATTTCTTGATATTCTCTATTTTAGTTGCCACTTCTTTTCTTTTCCGTGTTTAATTCAGTAGTAAAAGTGATAATTGATTTTGTTGGAAATTTCGTCTGCCATTGAAATAATTATTATTGAAGGAAAAATTTCTTGACATTCGATTATATCTGCCATTCTTTTCTTTCCCGTGTTTAATTCAGTAGTGAAAGTGATAATTGATCGATTTGTTGGAAAGTTAATAGTAATGATTGAATTATATATTTTTTTATTGATTTTAGCTGCCACGGCGGATCCAAAAATTTTTATGAACCATATATAGCAAAAAATGGTTCGAAGAAATTTTTAACCATATTGCATAAAGTATTTATATTAATAATTAAATAAATCGATGGAATAATCGGGTGTTGAAGGGTTTCCTATTCATTTTGTTTTGACTTGATGCTAAAAAATGAAATTGAGAATTAGGTCTGATTATTTTATTTTTCGTTTTTATAATTTTTAAGAAATATACCAAAATTAATTTACAATCCTTTTTTCTTCATTTTTTTGTAATAAGAAATAAAAAAAGTCATTTTAAAATATAAAATATTAATTTAAGAAAAGTCTAAATGTCATCACTTTTGTTCTTGTCATTTTATAAAGATTTTCGTATGGATTATCTTCTTATATATAAATGTAGATTTTTTCATTTTCAATTTCCGACTCTTTGTAATTCTATATGTTAATTTTTAAGAACTTGTCCATATAAATATGAATCTTTATCCAGAACTTTCAAGTTTAAACGTTTGAGTAACTTAAACTGTAAATATATTTTAAAAGTTAACAACATTTGTATATATTATTATTTTTTATATATGATAACTTAAATTAATCATATTTTGAAAATGTATAATTTGACATTCATATTCATATTGTATATATAAATTAAAGTAATTATATCTATCTGATCTCTATCAGTAAAAATTTATATTTTTAATCATTATAATTGAAAACAATAAATTTATCTATCAAGCTTATGATATGGTATGAGTACTAAAAATGTTATAATATAATATCGTCGAATCTGACAGGTGAGGCGTATAATTTTAAATAAAAACAATAATATTATTTTGTAGGAATTATTTAAAATTTTAAAATAAAAAACTTGTATTTATATTTTTACACATATTAAATTTTTGATTAACATACGTTAACTATGTGTAGTTAGCACAAAAAATTGAGCCTAGGCAATTGCTTACGCTGGACCACATGTAGATCCGCCCTTGTGTATGGAAGATCAGATTAACTTTGAAAAGTTGTAAAATATATACGTTATAAATATATATATATAAATATATATATATATATATATATATATATATTTCATAACATAAGAATTCATTTTTTCGTTTGACAGTCTAAATGGTTAAGCAGCCTAACAGCCGTATTTGTATAAATATGTATCGGGAAAGCAATTACATTTTAATAAAAAAGCTAAATATAGTTAGTTTAATAAATACACTTAAATTGGTTTTATATTTCTGAGGTAGTCGAATTATCAGCCCACAAGATCTCCGGTTGAAACGCCTTGCTCCACCATTGACCTGAACCACGAACCGGTCTACCTTGCACTCCGACGCTCAAGTTAGTTCTGAGCCTACGAGATAATAAGCTATATTTACATGGATTGGTAACAATGAGTAATATGGAGAAAAAAGACCCCATGTGCTAGAAAATTTGGTCCAGAAAACAAACCATATGTCGTCACAGAGTACCTTATTCTTGTTCACGTCTCTTCTTGTGTGCAACTGCTTAGATTGGCTAACACTAGGTCTCTTAGACGACCTAAATCTGCGAGCTGATCGGCTGCCCGTTAGGTATTTTAGACGACCCCATGTCGCATTATTCTTATGTCGACATAAGATACCTTCGGTTCATGATTGAGCTATTTGCGCCATATCAGCTTTATTATATACTCGTACACATCGCACGGACGGACTTGTTACTTAAAAGTTTTTTTAAAACCTTATATTAAACATAACTATTTATATTTAATATCTCATTATTGCAAGAAAAGAAATGAAAAATATGAAAAATTATATATTATTTATTTGAAATAATGAGTGTCCCAGCCAAACCAATAACATTCAATATATGATATATGATAAAATTAATTATATGAAGTGTCATGCTTTTTAAAATATGTATATATATATATATATACTTAATAAATATGAGATATTTAAGATTCACATTAAAAATTATAATTTAGATATGAGATGAAATGATGTGTACAAAAATATATATATATATATATATATATATATATAGGTAATAAAGAATCCACATAATATGAGATTCTTCCCAAAGTTTAAAAGATTTCGTAGTTAGATAAATATGGACAAAAAAATCATCAGTTAGGTTGAATAATCTGAAATATAAAAATTAATTTCCAAAATTAACATTCTTTATTAAATAAATACGAATTTTCAGTTGTGACCATAAAATATGAGATATATAGATATATTAATATGGAATGAAAAATATTTAACAATTAAAAGTTGACATGATTTTTCGGAAAGATTTCAAATAATTTCAAACGTTTTGTTCTTTAAATGATTGATCAAATTTTTGTAACCAAATTTACATGTCTGACCGAAAAAATTTAAGTAATGATTGATCGAATTTTTAGAAGCAAGATTTTTAAATTCTTTCTCATTATTGTCCAGATTTACCCGTATCATTTAAGGAAATCATTGCTCATATTGTTAGGAATTAAGTATTACACAATATCTTTCTCAAATAACATTTTTTCTAAAAAAAAATTTGAATTAGAATTTTCATAGCCGCCGTTTTAAAATAAAAAAATACTAAGAATAGTAACTTTGAAAATCTTAAGTGGCAATTTTAATATTATTTCAAGTAAATCTCTCTCTCTCTCTATTATATAGTCATAGATTCCTGGCCGAACCGATCGAACTTTACTGTGTTATATCAACTAGTCTCCTCCCTCCCCCCTCCCCTCCCAACACAACTCTAGACGAGCTTACTATGCTGAGACTCTTCTAAGAGTCTCGTCTTTTATGCTTTAAAAGTGACACAATCGAATTGTCGTCCCACTAATCGACTCGATCAATAACATCTGCGCAGTTCTTGCTCGTGATCGTGAAGTCAAGTCGGCTGACCGCTTGGTCATGAGTCGTCCTCGAACACGGATGAATTACAACTATCTTTGTGCCATGTGGCCGAGTTGCTTGCCTCTCCACCAGTCTATTCATTAATTCCCGTAATCAAATTTCACAATTTCCCAAAAACCAATTGGACGCGACATCCATACTTGTGCACGTCATCCATAATCTACCACCCGCAGCTCTCCCTTAGCCACATACCTCTTCAAGTCCAACCTCAATTGAGTCCACCGGTGCGCAAGGGCATTTGGGTCATGTATGCTAGGCCTTACACATCTCTATAGAATAATCGTCACCTGACCAATCCCTCAACTTTTTTTCGACCCCACGATTGGGTTAGATCTAATGGGGAATCTATAACGCAAACTAACAAAACTTTTATTAAAGCTCCACACTAGGACTTGATACATCCCCTACGTGCATGGTTCATGGTCAGATTCAACAACAATTTGCGGCTGTTCGACTTCCTCGTCAAGTTAGTTGGAACCACCTAGACTCGGATGCACTTTGTACTCGCTCAGAATCCACTATTTCGCATCTATTCTTACATGGATGCGCTAAGGGATCTCACACCCATCCGACAGCATACTCAGGGTTGTAACAACTGGGTACTACATGACTGTCAGGGTTAAAGTCTTTTTAGCGCTGGCTTGATCGCCCTAAAATTTCTTTATTCTCTAGGTCACATATTAGCTACAAATCTTGTAGCTTTATGTTTTACATACATTGATAGCTGCCTTGTATATATCTTGATTTTAAGCTTACTCCTGACTCTAGATATCCAACTTAAAGCTTGGCTTTAGGCCAATTTTATACCCTTAAAACTTCTCTAAGGGATCGATTCTTCTTGAAACACTCGCTCGACCTAAGCACGAGCTTTTTATATCACTCACAAAGAGGATCGTCCCCATCTCTAGGTGGATATTAGGCTCAGAGTCTATCCGCCTGACCTAGCCCTTTAGGCTTCAAGTCTATCGCAAGGTCAAAGTCTATCCCTCTGTCGTAGCCCTTAAGGCTTCAGGTTGGTTGCAGTGAGATGAAGTCCAATCTCCAGACCTAACCCTTAAGGCTTCAGGTCGATCACAACGGTATTCATGTCTACTCACCCGATCTAGCCCTTTAGGCTTCAGGTCGATCGAAGGGATCTTTATGACTACTCGCCCTACCTAGCCCTCTAGGCTTCAGGTCGATCCCATCGATCTTCAAAGTCTACTCGATGACCTAGCCCTTAAGGCTTTAGGTCGATCACAACGATCTTCACGTCTACTCTCCTGACTTAGCCTCTAGGATTCAGGTCGATCACAACGGTCTTCAAAGTCTACTTGCCCGACCTAGCCCTTAAGACTTCAGGTCTATCGCAGGCAAGCCTCATGTGCACCGGGTGAGTGGTGCAGGCGGGGGTCTCGGGATGACCTAAGGGCGCACGAGTCTCTCAGGAACACGCGGTCTCAGAAAACTCACGGGTCTCGGCAACGCACATTTTTCATCGAAAATTGACGGGATTTTTTGACGACTCTCTGAAATGCAAATTCCTACAGAATAAAAGGATAAAAAGAGAAATAAAAAGCACAAGACACCAAAACGACACGCAAAAACGAGCATACACGAACTAAACGGATTGGAAAAACCTAAAATAAACTAAAAACGGACACAAATAAAGCACTTAAAGGCACACAAAATAACAACAAAAACATACAAAACACGACTCTTCTTCTAACGTCATTTTGTTGATGGTCGGCTGCCAACTACAATTAAGCGCGGATTATGGGAAAGTTTAATCACGGGTTATAATGATAAATGTTAACGGTTTTAAATTAAGACAAGGGTAGAATGAAATAGAAAATCACACAAAGATTGGCCGATCTAGCTGGGGATCGGCGGAAAAATATTTTGTATATATATTGTGTTGAGCAGTATATGGATGTTACTCTACTCTAATTTTGGAGTGCTTGTGAGGGCCGAACTTATACATGAACAAAGTGAGAGTCAGCATGACTTAAGGGGCAACTAAGGTCGTAGGGAAGTGCCACGCGTACCCATGCAAAATCTCGCCATTTGAGGATATGAGACTAACTAGAGCGGTTGCTTTATCAATATGCTTTGTCAATTCATGTTCACACTATAGGGGGATCGTTAATCTTTGTGAGGAAAAAATAGGTTGAAACCGACACTTTTAGCCCGAGCATGGAGATCATCTCTTATTTGTGAGTGTTGGATTGACGATGTCGTGGTAGCAAGGTTTTCTTTGTATTTTATCCCTCCCGACTGGGCACAATTATCGATAGACTGAATCTCGTTCCCTATGACTTAATGGGTTGGCCCATAGTGGATACAAATTTATATATAATCTTATCGAGAAATTCGAGAAAAAGTTATGTATTCTCATAAGTACGGCTTGGAGGGAGATGTTTCATATCTTTCGAGATCCACCCTAGAATATGGGATAAACAAGCCAAAATAAGTGATTTTAGCCCTTATAAAAAGAAAACGGATTCTTAAACCCCATTCACACTCATGTCAGGCCGAGGTACTGCATCTGACGAAGTGCATGATTCACCCATATTTTGCAGATGAAGAGTATATTGAGGAGGATGATGACGACCAAGAAGAGAGCATCAATTTTTATCTTTCGAATGAATTGTTAAATGGATTGGCCCATAGTGGATACAATTTTATTTTTATGTATAGCAATATGTATTGTTATAAATTATAATTATAAACTAACGAGTCATTTATCGAACATCGATGTAAATTATTATATTAGAACAAAATCAAAACATTTATAATATATATTGCTAAAATTTATAATGATAATCAACCAGCTTTGAATTGTCATGTGAATTATTAGATTATAAAGAAAATTAAAAAATATTTATAATATACATTGTTACAAAAATAAAATAGTTTTATAATTTTAAAATAATATACATTATTGATTTATAATATATATTGTTATAAATTATAATGATAAATCAACAAGCTATTTTTCGAACAACGACATAAACTGTTAGCTAGAAAAAACATAAAATATTTATAATGTTTATTGTTATAACTTATAACGATAAATCAACCGATATCGGGTTGTCATATTATTTATTAGTTAAAAAAATCAAAATATTTATAATAGTCCTTATTATAAATAAATAAAATTAAACTATTGGAATTAAAAATTAGTAAAATTTATAATTTAAAATAATATACATTATATTCTTTTCAATAAGTGTCGGTTTATGCTTGTCACAACTTTTTCAAAAATATCACCTCTCATTTATTAATCCATTTATTAATCAAAATAATATATGGCAATAAAGTATGAGTAAAAAAAAGAGATAGAGAAGTATTTTGTGAGTACTATATATTGATAATATTAGAATATGTTAAATTTTTATTTTCTTTAATTTTAAACAAAAACTCTAAAATGACTGCAATTTTGATTAATCATGAAAATTTTAAAACTAACATAACAACTAATATTAATTTTTAAATTATTTTTATATTAATCAATATTATTTAATTATTTGAATTTATACAATTTATCATTATTATACATTTCATACTTACAATTTTGTTATTTCAACATCCACATTGCTTTGCAAGCACAACTGCTATTTTTCATTCCGAACCGAACGAGAGGCCCTTAAAAATTTCAAAATCATACCAAATATATCGAGATGGCTGTAAACCCCCTACCATCGCCGCAAGTGGCCGTCCACCCGGCGGTGCGGCCGCTGTCTTACTTGCTGGGCACGTGGAAAGGCCAAGGTGAGGGCCGTTTCTCGACCATCTCCCCTTTCAAGTATTCCGAGGAGCTTCAATTCTCACACTCCCCCAACAAGGTGCTTCTTCTTCTCTNTCTCTCTCTCTCTCTCTCTCTCTCTCTCTCTCTCTCTCACACACACACACACACACACACACACACACACACACACCCACACACACGTACAATTTCGCTCTATTTTAGCTTACACCCTCCCGAATTTGGGGGAAATTGAAACTGATTTAAGCCCTAATTTTTCATTTTGCGAAATCTCTATAGCCAGTGATAGGTTATTCTTCAAAGACATGGAAATTGAGCAGCGGTGAGCCGATGCACTCGGAGAGTGGGTATTGGCGGCCGAAGCATGACGGCTCCATTGAAGTTGTTATTGCACAGAGCACTGGCCTCGTCGAAGTCCAGGTACTCGGGTCAGTCCTGTAAAAAGGCAATTGTGAGAAATTTCAGCCCTGCCGAGCCTGATTGTGGTTGTTGGCTCAGTAGGCAAGCATTAGCTTGGGGGCCATTTGCCTTCTCTAGTCATAGGGTGATGATTGATTGTAGCACGACCTTTTAGTAGTGATGTGGTTCTGTTTCGAATGCTCGAGCGAATTGTTATGACTTGTTTTAGCTGGTTTGTGTGGTGTGGTATTATAGCTCCGGACAAAATGAGTAATATAGTTCACTATTGAATCGAATATTTGCTCAGTAATCATGCCAAATCTTCTCTTCTTACGCATGCCAGATTTTCATTTTCCATGTTTATCAAAGCTGCAGCGGAATTCAGAGCTCCTCACCTCTTAAATTAAGCCAATCATTGCATCATTTTTTAATGTGTTGTTAGAAATTTGGAATAGTGCGATGTGTTTGCTGTATATGTTTAATGTTTAGAAACACATTTTCTGTGGGAGTCAGAGGCTTGATATAATCTAAATTCTGTGAAGAACATATTCAAAATTTCAAATTGCTAAACCATCTTACGTATGCAATGTAAGATGCGCAGAGTTTTGCTTTCAATTGTTAATCTTCTTCAGAAATGGACTAGAAGGCTTGTACTATAGAATAAGAAGTTCAGATAATTTCATCTTGTCACCAAGCTATTGGGAGTTATGCACCTAGCTTACATACTATGGAAACCTCTCTTTTTGCATGCTTAAGCCTAGCTTTGTATGTTTTACATTTAACCCATTACCAGGCAGGAGCTAATTGTTACCTATCTTGAGTTTAAAGTGTTTTAACTGTTGGTCAGTGTAGGGTGTAAAATAATTCAGATGGCATAGGTATTTCCTAGTTCCATGGGGAAGTATCATAGAACCTGCAACTTACACATGCTTAATCTTCCAAAAAGAGTAAAATAAAGCTAAAAGAGCTAAGAACCGATGTGTGAATGGAATCAGCTCGTATTTAAGCATGAACATGAATACATGATCATCTTCTCCTATCAAGTGTCAAGTCTCGCAAAGTCTCGCAGGAAAAGAAACCTCATGTATTAATTTTCAACCTTTTAAATTAATTCTTACATTTTGTTTTTTTCCTTCTTATGATAAGGTTCTGATTGTTGTAGTTTCACATGTGTAATCAGTTTCATTTCCATTCTATTTCTTTTATAAGCAATGACATTTGCTTCGACTTTTCAGAAAGGGGAGTATGATGCAGAAAAGCGAAGTGTGAAGCTAAAGAGTGAACTTGTTGGGAATGCTTCAAAGGTTGATTCATAGATACTTTATGCGTTCAATTTCATCGTATCATTCATGATCATTTTTAATTAGAGAACATGGTTTGTTTCTGTTGGTGAATCTTGATTGACCTCTTGAATATCTCTATTTTGAGACACCTCAACTTTTGAATTTGCTGTTGTTTAATAAGCGTTACGAAATCCAAGGTTAACAGAATTTTGTGGTTAAACATTGGCAAAATGGCAACCCACATTAAAGTAATGCTTTATTTATTATATGGTGCCAGGTGAAAGAGATAACTCGAGTCTTTGAAATCGTAAACGGTGAATTGGCTTACGTGGTTGAGATGGCAACGAATCTCACAAGCCTACAGACACACTTGAAGGCCGTTCTCAAGAAAATTTGATGCAACCTCACCAGGTTCGTGTTAATAAATATAATGAGATCAGTTAACAAATGCATGACGCTGCTACTGCTGTTGTACATTGTGTTAAAAAATGAATATCAATTATGATATTATTGTGACACATTGTTTATGAAACTAATAAATAACAAATATACATTAATTTTTTCCTTAATTCCATCCAATATACTATGCTTTATTCTGATTTTATGTAAGTTACCTTTTATAAAAGTAAATATATGTGAGTATAAAATGGGCAAAAACCACACTGAAATCGGTCTAGGGTGGCCAACAGTAAAAGAACTCCATGTATAAAAGAAAAGAAAAGTCCATTAAAAAAGCCAAAAATTTGGGTATTTGCTATTTTCCATGTTCTTTTCACAGTTCTGAAAATCCGGCAGGGAATCGGTCTACTTACCAGTCTGATTCTCTTGAAAAAACCAACCTGTCAAAAATTGGTCGGTCAGACCGATTCTTGTATTTATTTTTATTTTTTAATAAAATTTGTTTTAATATTTTTAATTATATTTTTAATATAAAAAATACATATTTAAATATTTTTGATATGTCTAAATTATTATGTCAATTAGTTTAGGCATTTCAGTGTTTCAAATTAACAAATATATATGAAAAATATTATTATATTTGGAATTTGTTACTTAAAATGCTATACATATATATTTAAAAATACTTGTAACTTTTTTACCGGTCTAACCGAGTTCAACCATTGGTCAGCCTAATGAATGATAGTGCCATTAGCTTAACCGGTTTGGTTATCAGAATCTAGGTTCTTTTTGAAAAAAAAAAAAGAAAGAAAAAAGAGAACACTTTATTCAAAATAATGAAATATGATAATTTTTACTTGCTTGTTTGTGTTTGTTTGCGTTCTTGATATTTACATTCAAACTACCGAAAATGAATATTAAGGCATTACCACTATAGTTTGCTATAATAAAAAAAAAAGTGTGTTCTAGCTTATAAGCAAATGGCATGCATTAGGGTGAACATGTGTCGGTAGAGTTCGGAGAGTCATAAATTTTTGGAATCATATGAAATTTTAAGATTACTAACATTTGATCTTTGGAACCGTACCAAAATTGGAACGGTTCGATTCAGATATTTTTAATTTTTCGGTTTGGGTGGGGGATATTGGTACAGTTCAGATGGTTCTATTTGGATTTCTAATTATTTTCAACAAAGTTTCGAATGACTATCAAGTCATATTTAAATATTTTTTCCAACTATCATAAATATATAATCATATTAAATATTTTATTTTAAGACCAATACTAATATACAACTAAATTAGAATTTTAGTTAAAACTAAATTCTTGCAATTAATGAGAGAAATTTGAAATCCTAACAAAATATAATATAACTAGTACAAATCCCGTGTGATGCACGGGTAGGAGATGTTCATTAATATTTATAAATTGAAATTGTTCATTAAATAATATTATAAATTAAAAATGTGGAATCAACATGTAATATGTAATATAGTTTACTTATATTAATTTTATTGAAAATGTTATATGAAATGTAAATTGTGCAAAGTTACATAAAATTTGTCTATCTAAAATTGTTATACAACTTGTACAGTGTATGTAACTGATAATAAATTACATTATATTTATTTTAAAATAAGTGTCATTTTTAAAATTTTATTCAAAAATTCAATTTGACTACAATGTGGTTCTATAAAATAATTATTTTGATAGAAGTTTATCATATATTAAAAAATCTATGTAAATAATAAAAATAATTATAAAAGTTATATTGTTTCATTAATTAAAATAAATTTATTTTTGTATAAGCTATTCAAATAAAAAAATTAAGCAGTTGAATAATTTATTAAACTATAAACAATTGAATATTTCATTTACGTCGAAATTAATAGTGACTCATATGTTATGAACAATTACTTATTTGACTTTTAGATTTGTTGTTGGTTACCTTGTCATTAAAATTTATCAATTAATTCTCTAGAATTAAATTATAAATTTTGACTTTTATTAACAAAATATTTTTCAAAGATCTTACTGATTTTAAAGAGGAATACATGCAAATTTATCGAATTATCATCAATAATTCCAATTTGTCGAATTATCATTAATATCTTATGACAAAATATTATGAGAATATGCTGAAATTTGAGAATCATATCACTTTGTGTTTATAACAAAGCAATCTAAAATTTGATTTTCAAACACACACTAAATAAAATTCATACCAATTATTTTGTTTTCAAAATTTTCAAATATATTTTTATCCATACCAAATAAAATTCATACCATCTATACTTATATAATAAGAATTAAGATTTATCCAAAATAGTAGGTCAAATTATGGTTAATGTCGGATTTGCATTAAATATTTTCCAAAACTGATAAGTTTTTGTCCTTTTCACACTTCTCATTAATTATGTCCTTTTCACACTTCTCATTTATTATGTCCTTTTTACACTTCTTATTAATTATGTCCTTTTACACTTCTCATTAATTATGTCCTTTTCACACATCTAATTAATTCATTAATTACGACATAATTATCATAAATCATTCCATCTGAACTTTTATCGTTAAAATGTATAGCAATCTGTTATGACCTTATCGCATTGATATTTCCATGAAGCGTCCTTATCGCGTTCTATTTTTTGGTAACCACTCTATATCAATAATCGGATATTTGTTTAATGATAGCACACGTCTTTATTTCAAGGAGCGGATATTCTTTGACCTTTAATTAATCTGAACTGATTGTCTTGACTTTTCAATTTTTAAAAACTCTTTTTTTAAAATATTTCGGCTTAAGGTTCGAATTTCATTATACAAGTCATCGGATTGTTTGAATGAAAATGAATGAAAAGAACACATAAAACAGGTAGCCTTATTCATATAACCGATCTCAAAATATTAGTTTGTTCACCAAAAAGAGACAAATCCTAGAAATCCTAAAATATTAGTTTGTTCACCAAAAATATTAATTTGATTTTTAGGATTTCTCTTTCAAAAATATTAGTTTGTGATAATGAGGAATTATCAAATAATCAAACTCATAATGTTATGTACAAGGAGGTTTTTAATAATATATGATTGTTACCGAACTTTTTATGATTCAACAATGTTCCTATGTATTTTAATGATTTCAATTTCGATCCTAATGCACGTGAAATTATATTATTCTTCCAACATCTGTGCATCGCACGGGTTACATATTAGTTTAAATTATGACATTTCATAACAAAATAAAATAGCACATTTTATACCATAAATTAGGATATTTATTAATAACAACAAATTTTCTACAAAAAATGGTCATTAGATACCTCAAAATAAAATTGCTTACGTTATGCCAAAATCCGAGTTATTAATTTTGTTAACTTTATATCATAAATTGATTATTAAATTTTTAAAGGCGCAATCTTTGTGGGTTGGTTAGATATAGATTAATTCAATAATTTTCACTAAAAATATTAATTCATAATTTTGCACTGAAAAAAAAAATGTTAATGCATGCTTAAAATCTGCACCAATATTATCTCATCCCAATTTATTTGAAATCTTTACATTGAAAAAAAAATGTTAATGCGTGCTTAAAATCGGTACCAATATTATCTCATCCCAATTTATTTGAAAACTTATTTTTTTTAACAAAATTTTCAAATACACTTGGATCCATAGTAAATAAAATACATACCATTTAAATTTGAGTATTTCATGCCAAAGTAAAATCGTGCACTTTAAATCATAAAATCGAATATTTATTAATAATAACACATTTCCTACTAAAAATAAATATGGCCATCAAATACTAAAATAAAATTGTCCACTTTATACCGAACCCGTATTTATTAATTTTGTCAACTTTATACCATAAATCGATTGATTAATTTCTAGAGGCCAGATTTTTTTGAAATTTTTCAAAAAATAATACCAAGTTTAGAAATCTTAAAATTTTTAGGCAAAATTTTAGTTNATACATATATAGGTAGATCCGTAGATGTGCATGTTATACTGAATTTGTAAATTATATTTTTCCGTATAATGAATTCTTGTGATCCTCTCTTTCTTTAGTCTTATATTAGTTGTCATTATATTGAATTTGAAGATAATATTATTAGTTTCATTGGACAATCTGTGCTTACTGTAATTATATTAGTTGTTTACTGTTACAATTTATTCAAAATATCAATATAAATCATGCAAGACTCCAAGTGATCAACAGACTAACACAGTTAACCACATAGCACCGATAATAACACTCACGGTATAAATTTTCCTGTAATTACACTATTAACACATTTATTGAAAATATTTGTTTTCAATTTTATATATGGAAAAGATATTAATGGATTTAAAAAAAAAATTATGTGATTTATTACCTTAATAAATCAGCCGCAATTACCTAAATTCAGTAAATTGTACCTTTAAAGCATACCATAAAATGTTTAAATAGTTTTCAGATTTAGTAAACAATATTTTTTTGGCGGGAAATAGTTGTTATTTTAAAAATAGTCAAACCTTTTTATATAGATATAGATTTTGAAAAAAAAAAGTTATTTCTCTATTTTTTTCTACCGTTTTAACTATAATATAAAATAAGAGTAAGGAAAGTAGCAACATATGTAATACAAATAATTCTTTAGAAAATATATAAAAAAATATTAATTGTAGGTCGAGTATTATCAAGTATGAAAATTGAGTGAAGTTTAATTGTTCTTGCCATATTCTATTTATTATCTTAAAAATATTCAAATTACATAGGACTGACTAATTTATTAAGTACAAGACATAATTTATGTTCTTGTTCGGATTTTTAACTTCGGTTTGATACAGTATGGAATGATACTGTTTGGTCCTCATTACGAATATTTATGAAATCTTTAGAACCGTACCGATTATTTTTTAGCTCGGTTCGGTTTTGAAAAAAGGTGAAATGAACAACGGTTACTTTTCGATTTAGAGTAATTTTAGTTCGATTTTCGGAACAATTCATTATTCTCTGAGTCCCTTGCCGCAAAAAACTACCGTTAGTATAAAAAATGCTAAATCAATTTGATCTGCATAATTTATAGAAAAAAATTATCATTTAAACACCAACAAATTAACATCACAATGGTGAAAAAAAGTACTGAATTTTGATCAACAAAATAAATTGTGAAGTGTGAAGTTTACCTGTAAATGTAGAAAGATAACAATGATATAATTTGGAGTGGTTTCAATGAGCAAGCATTTTATTTGAATTCATTAAATTGTATATATTTCTTTGAGCACAACAAATACATTACAAAAAGTGAAGTGCGTTTTAGTTGTAGATCCAACT
>BKCP01008181.1:956365-967618 GCA_008636005.1 Striga asiatica | reverse complement strand
AAAAAAAAAAAAACCCAATCTAAACAATTTTTTTATTATTATCTATTTTTATTTTAATAATTTTTTATTTATCAATTTGATTTTGACAACTATAAATTGAAAAATCTATTTATTTATGCAAATTACATCTACATAAAAAATTTCAATTTTAAGCATAATGAAAAAAAATTGGCATTAAATTAAGTGAAAATAGACATTTGCTCTCACTTATTTATAGTAAAATATATCATATATATATATTTTTTTTTTTGCTTTTCATTTATCATGAACTAATTAATAAAATTATTTTATACACCTTTTGTTAAGTTACCCAATTAAATAATCATTTTATGTAAAAAAATTAAGTTAAACTTTAATTTAAGTTAAAAAAATTGTGAAAGAATTGTATGTTAGTTATATTTATCTTTTATAATTTATTAAAAAATAAACTAAATGTATTGTTAGGAAATAATAGTAATATACCTTTTAAATATTTACTAAAAAATTGTTAAAAAAATGTTTCTAATAAAATAAATTTAATAGTTTTTATCACTTACGTTTTGAGAAAATTGCAAATTTGGTCCCAAAACTTTTGCTGTTTCCCACATTTGGTCCCAGGCTATAAACTTTGACCGTTAAGTCTTGACGGAGTGGGACCATTTTGGCAACAAAAATTCAAAAAGGACCATAATTGGCGTGCCGCCAAATGTGGGAAACAGCAAAAGTTTTGGGACCAAATTTACAATTTTCTCTTATTTTATTGTTATTTTATGATATAGTTATGTCAATGAAAATATTATTATTATTTTATTTTCTTTTGTACTTTATATTTTACATTCTTATAATAAAAAATAATAGATATCTTTAGCAAATTACCTTAATAAGAAAATGAAACTATACAAATTACATTTTTGCAAAAATTTAATAATAATTATTTTAAAACACTGTTATGTGAATTTGGAAAGTAATGAAAATATTTTTTTATTAGTAATATAAATATGTAATAAAATTAAAAAATAATATTTAAATACAGTCTACAAAAATATATCATTTCCAGCCAATAATGACATGGTATCAACTTTGTCGTCCAAAAAGAAAAGTTAAAATCATGAAAAGCTAAAATGAAAGATCGAAATATTATTTTTTAGTTTTATTACATATTTATATTATTAAAAAATTAATATTTTAGTTACATATTTTTTGAATTATCAGTTTATGAAAATAATAATTATTATTTTTTTGCATAATTGTAAATTGTATAGTTTCATTTTCTTATTAATGTAATTTTTCTAAAAATATATATTATTTTTTATTATAAGTATGTAAAATATAAATTACAAAAAAGTAATAATAATATTTTTGTTGACATAATAGTCGGCTCACATATTTATGTCAAAAAGCAAAGTTAGTTGGGCTAAGAAGTCAACTAAAAAAATAAGTCTTAAATTGAGAATATCTTAAAATGTAAGCCTTCTATTGAGAAAGAACAAAATTCAAACTTTAAAATGATATAATTACAAAAAAATTTAGGTCTTGCAATGGAATTCTCTATCTTTTTTATCTGAAATATATGAGTAAAAAATTCATGACCACCTCAATTATTTCTTATCCTCAGACTTTAATTCCTCGTACTATTTACTTTCACTCTTCCATTTTTTCATGGTCATCGTCTTCTTCAACGAATGCACGCGTCCTATGAAAAACTTTAGGATCTAATTTTTTTTCAAAAACTAGAAATAAGAACCCTTAAATGACCTATACAAAAAAAACGTAAAACTTTGATGCTAAAGGTTAAGTAAGCCATAAGCAGTTAAGCCATCAACCCTAAAAGCATATTATTATAAATGACTTGTTAGTTTTGTTTTCAAAAGCCGACCGGTTAGATTGGAAAACCAATTTGTTGATCGGCTCGATTTGCTGGAATGACGCTTGCCAACAAGCCGATCAAAAACCGATCAACGACAAGTTGAATAGGTCAACACTGATCAGAAACTGCTAAAAACTAAAAATATGCAGGACGGATTGGTCTAGAATTTTTAGAAAAATAAATTTGAATATATTTAAAAATACTTTTAATATAAATGAAAAAAACGCGTATTAAATTATGAATATGTATAAGTTAGTTATTAATTAGTTTAAGTATTTGAATATTTTAATTTTTATTATATAAATTATTATATATGTCTAAAAATATTAATAAACTAATTTTCGGTCCAACTGATTCGACTATTGAACTTATACTAGTATCTCGACCAATTAAATGACCGATTCGATTTTAAAAACCTCCCTTATTAATTAGATTACATGAAAATATTGCAATCCTAATTATATCTATTTATTCATGTTGGTGGAATACTGGCTCAAAAAACCTCATTCATTGATTGAAAAACAAAATATCCATAACATGTATTTTTATTAATTAATTAACGTCACTGATTATCACAATTTAAGATACTAGGAATAGATAAACTCTAAAATTGTATGGATGATAAAAAATTAAGTTACTGTATATCATGAAAAATAATATAAAAATATTAGTATCTTTTCATATATAATTGCATATAACCCCACTCTTACTTTGTGATACAATTTGGAATAGATCATGCAAATAAAACATTATAAGCTATATATATGCATATTATATTTAAAATATATCATAAGTTATATAATAGTTATCACATCTTATAAATTTGATCATTAGTAAAAAAATAATATAATTATAAATTATTTTACTTGTCTATGAATATATATAAATTGCATGAAATGCAACGAATAATGTTCTTTTTATATAATCATGACCAATGAATAATTGAAAAAATATTAAAAGTATTATTATTATAACAATTACTTATGCGATTTTAAATAATGATTTGCTATGTCACTAAAACTAGTTATTAGTTGTTTAAAAAAAAACACTTAATAATATAAAATAAAAAATAATAATTTTAAAATAAATAACTTGAACAAAAAAGTTTTGTTATATATCTTCTAGCTTTTACAAAAAATAATGAAAAAAAGTAATTGGTGTTAAGACTACCAGCAGTCCAACGTATTTGATAACGTTTATGTAGCGTGGTGTATATTTATTTTATCATGAGGAGCAATTTTTTTTTTGAAATATGCTTAAGCGCATTAATTTTTCGCCTTATTTCTAATAGAAAGTCTGCATATCCCTACTATTCAACTTTAGTCTCACATCTTTTCTTAGTCTTTAATTATCCCACATAATTACGATATTTCACGCGTATGCAAGAGAGTTCTCTTCTCATGTTTAAAATTTATAAACAATATATAATTTCTATGCTAAAAGGGCATGCATGTTTTTTTGTTATTACAAAAGCTTTGGTTCAAGTCAATATCCAAATCTAGACGCTTCAATATAATAAAATTAAACAATTAATATTGCACCGCAAAACAATTGACTGAGATCATATCATGATTATGAATCTTTATGAAATTATGATTTATGAATATTATGAAATTTACCCAATTGAAAAAATGTGTAGGGGTCTTGCAACCAATGTTTTACCCCGCCTCTATATATACTCAAGTATTCCATGATTTAATTATTCGATAAAAATACCAAAAATCCCTACCGCTCCTTTTTTTTTTTTTTACATCAAACAGTACTTTTGCAAATAATAATTAATATAAAGTTAATGAATAACCTTATGGAAAATGTGTTCCTCCGGCGTCTGGTCTTCCTCCTCGTGGCCTCCTCCACAATAGCCATCATCTCTTTCCCGGCGGCCGATGCCCAGGTATTGGACTTAGTCCACCTGGACCATCTGGCCCGTGGCCAGCCCGTGGCCCGAAGCCAGCGCCTGGCCCGCATGTTCGCTCGAGACATGGCCCGCATGGAGAGGAGGAGAATGCTGGGGTCCTCCACGACCGGTTTGGTCTCTCTTGCCGATATGCACTCCGGGGAGTTTGCCGCCAAGATGGCGGTCGGGACCCCTCCACAGAACCTCTGGATGGTGGCCGACACTGCCAGCGATCTGACGTGGATGAAGTGCACGTACGCCGGGAACGGGAATTGGACGGGCGGAAAATTTTTCCTTGCCGACAATTCAAATTCCTTTGCGCTCGTCAAGTGCCTCCATAAAGGTAAGGCGTGGAGTTGCCCGAACGAAATCGAGGATGCCTTTGACCCCGTCGATTGGTGCCGCATATCCGGGAATTGCGCCTACGATTATAGGTAAAATCACGTCGCTTGTATATTGGTAGTTCTTCTGTTAGGTCAGTCGGCCGGCCTGCATAATATACATTTTTATTCATAAAGTATGAATGATGAGCCTCACAATTTGATCCAGTTAATGATTCAATTAGCACAATTATAATAATGTGAAAATAGTCTTTTTCTATCCCACCATGAAAATTTATTAATTTTTTCACATCATCTGTTAATAATAAGTTAACTTTGAATTTCACACTCCCCCAAAAAAGAAAGTACAAATGCATTGTGCGATTAATATGCGACAGTTATGTGGATCCACTTGCATAATAACTATTCGCACTTTCTGAGATGAAAAAGTTAAATTGCGAAGGCATTATGAGATGAATGTATGCGACAGTTATGCAGTCTATTCGCATATAATAACCCTTCGCACCCACTTTTTTGGGTGAAAAAGTTACATATAGTGAGGTGAAAAAGATGTTTTCTCCAATAACAATAACAATTAGTTACATACATACAAAATATTCAGCTACGCCATCGGGATGGCGTACGGCGACTTCGCGCGAGAGACCATCACCACAAACACCGCGAAATTCCGGAATCATCTCGTCGGCTGCACCTACGCGGCCGACTCCCTCGACGACATCATGGGCGCCTCTTACGGCATCCTGGGGCTCGGCTCCGGCAAGTTCTCGTTCGTGAGTCAGACCTCCGTAACCTTCGGGTCCCTATTCTCGTATTGCCTCGTCGACCACCTCAGCCACCTCAATGTGCCTGGCAGTCTCGCCTTCGGCCCACACCCGAAGCCCAAAACCTCTGGGCCCACGAGCTGCACCGAACTAATCCCGAGAGTCAACAACACGTTTTACGGAGTCAAAGTCGAGGGCATCCGGGTCAACGGGGCCGACCTCAAAATCCCGAGAGACACGTGGAAGATCGATAACTACGGGAGAAGCGGGACCATCGTGGACTTGGGACAGAGCTTCACGTCGCTGAACGACGAGGCGTACAAGAAAGTGATGAGTTCCCTAAACGGGGCGTTGTCGGGTTTTAAGAGGGTGCGTCCTTCAAAGACGGATACCTTCGAGTACTGCTACCACATTTGGTCGAACCAGCCCGTGAAGAATTTTCCGCTGCTCGAGATTGTTTTCGAGGGCGGGAGTGTGTTTGTGCCCGAGCAGTCGGCGCTGCTGATCGACTACAAACAAGGGGTCAAGTGCCTGGGTTTCGTCAAAAATGGGGGGCCTTATTACAACGTGATAGGGAACATACTGCAGCAGAAGCATTGGTTCAGCTTCGACACGCCCAAACGCCAGCTGTGCTTCGCAAGTGCGAGCTGTTGCGCCAGTTGACCGGGGCCCGCCGGCCGGCCGCGAGGGCTAAAATTTCCGGTTTTAAATCTAATCCAAAGTTGTATCAGCTTTTAATTAGGCCATGTAAGGCATATGTTACTGTGTTTGTGTTTTCCTTTTCCATATCCACTGCTCTTTCGAATGTTTTGAATAATTACTGTTTCAGTGACGTGATAATAAATTAATATTTTGATTAATATACGGTGGTTATTAATATATATATATATATATTGCATATCTGTTGAATATAATGTTGCCGGATTTTCACCTACCAACTCGTTCTTCTCTGTCAGACAGCCAGCGTACATATACATATATCTGATAATAGATATCGTCCAACTTCATCATTAAATTTACCAAACCTTTAATCTCAACTTTATATCTAATGTACAAGACAAAAACATATTTATATCATATGTATTAATGTAGGCAAATATTTTTTAAAAAGGCATTCCAACCCCAACGGATCACCGTCACCCATTCCCCTAAAAAATTAGAAACTTCGCAGAAAAAATAATAAAAATAAATCTGTTCGAAAGAGAAAAATTGACTTTTTCATACCTGACTGGTTGTCATGACACCTCGGGCACACCTTCCGGATCACTTTTCTTGGGCCTCAATTCGCTCACAGTTGCCATAAACGTAGCATCCGCGTCATTTTCAGCTTCACCTTCAGCTGAGCCGTCATCAAATTCTTCATAATCGCTCAAAGTAATGTTGAAACTCAATCCTAATAAGAAAAAATGAAACATTTTATAAAAGAACATTCTACCAAAAAATAAACAACTAATATTTTATACAAATATAAACACGAACCAACAATTAAAAATGTATCATTGTTAACAGCAAACTTAGAAATTCAAAATTTGTACTGTTAAAAATCTTACTACATTAGATATCGATCAAGAATTGTAGAAAAGCTTTAATCCTCTAGTGCCGCTTGATCAAGTCAACCACAAAGATCTTTAATAAGGAAGATCTTTGAGTGCATGCTTTTTTGAAATTCACCAGCCCTAA
Organism: Striga asiatica; assembly: GCA_008636005.1. Taxonomy (NCBI): domain Eukaryota; kingdom Viridiplantae; phylum Streptophyta; class Magnoliopsida; order Lamiales; family Orobanchaceae; genus Striga; species Striga asiatica. The sequence continues at coordinate 961,093 of BKCP01008181.1, read as the reverse complement.
CATATAGCCTTTTGTTGTGTCCAAATATAAAAAATTATAAAAAAATGTTGCTTGTCTTAATTTAAATCCACTCCATAATTAACCTCCATTATATGTCTCTCATTATTCTCCTTTTTCACTAATAATAATTCTTGCCCCAAAAAAACTAAAACTAAATAAAAATAAACAAAAATATAACAATTCACCGTGCTTTTCTCCGGCTCATCTTCCTTCTAAGTGGGAACCTGTCCGGTTGCTCGTGGACCCCACGAGTCAGCTGACGTGGATGAAGTGCACGATCGGCAGAAACAAAAGAAACTATAATAAGAACGACAGCGTTTTCGATGGCGCCAACTCGACGTCCTTTGTCACGACCATCTGCCTTAATCCGGCGATGATCTGCCCACCGAATATCACCAAGACCTTTAGCGCCAACAGCTTTTGCAACAAAGATGGGTATTGTGCATATAATATGAGGTAACAGTTAATTTACAAATTATATTTCTCTATATTTGGATTTTGGATAATTAGTAAACAATATAGGGTTTTTTTTACAGTACAAATCCCGACGAAATAGTTCCGTAACGAAATTATAGCATTTCTCATTTTTTTATGTTGTTTGTTAAAGTATATATGATATATATGAGTTTCTAACTTATGTATATCTATTCAAAACTACATGATCATACTATGAAATGTCGTACTTTTGTTTTTGTTTTTTTTTTTCAAATTATGACATCTCGGTGTAAAATTATTAGGCGTGAGCATAACTGAGCCGAAATTAAAAAACCAAGTCGAACCGTGCAATTTGATGTGGCTCAGATCGACTTTTTAATGTAAAAATTTTTCAGTTCAGTTCTGGTTCGCAAATATTCGGTTTTCGTATTTGTTCGGTTCAGTGCGATTTCCCATCGAACAACACCAAATTAGTCGAGATAATACCAAAAGGCGAGCCGGTCAGTACATTTCGGTGCGGTTCTGTTCGATTCGATTATTTTAGTGTAAAAAGTTTCCATTACGATGTTGGTTCGATTTACTATAAGTTGCGTAGCAGTTGAATTATTATTATATTTTTGGTAGATTCCTTTTTTCTTTGTCAGTTCGATTTTGCACTGAATTACACTGTTGCTCATCCCTAGCTAGAAAATATGCATATTTGTTGAAAATATACGAACACAATCTTACACTATTTCCATTAATCCCAACTATACTAACATTCGTCTATCGATCAGCTACAACATCGGGTCAACATCCGGTGAGTTCGCCACAGACACCTTCACTATCAACACGACCGACAACAAGGGGGAACAAAAAGCGTCCAAGTCGCGCACGTGCTCTTCAGCTGCAACGAAAAAATGAGCCTCCTCAACAACATCGTGGGCCCACACGTCCACGGCGTGCTCGCGCTCGGCTTCGGACCCTTCTCCTTCCCGTCGCAGGCCTCCGCCTTCGCCCGCGGCACGTTCTCGTACTGCATCCCTGCCGAGGCGGGCCTCAACGCGTCTTTCAGGCTTGTCTTCGGCCCACAAACCGGGCCCGCGCATACACAGTGCACGGAACTCATCCCAAAAGTCAACGGCCCGTTCTACGCGGTCAATGTGAGTGGCGTTCGGCTCAACAGGGAAGAACTGTTCCGAGATCGGACCTGAGAAGTGGATCGTGGACACCGTGCAGGTGTACACGTCACTGCCCAGTGGGACCTACAAGGCGGTGGTGGCCCCACTGGACAAGTGGATGTCGAGGTTCGGGAGGCGGGTCAGTCCCGGAATGTTCAGCCCGCTCAAGTATTGCTACAGTGTGAAGAGTGAGTTGCACAGTTGGCCGAAGCTCGATTTTGTGTTTGGGGATGGGAAGGTATTTAAGCCGGTCGGGCCAGGCGTGGTGGTTGGATTAAAGTCCGGAGTTAAGTGCTTGGGTTTCGTGAGGAGTAGTGATGTGTTACCCGTGATTGGGACTATCATGCAGGGGAATCATTGGATACAGTTCAGAACTGGCAAGAGCCCGAAGTGGTGTTTTGCGGAGGCTAACTGCACGCGCTGAGGGCCTGGGCCCGGCGCGTATATTTTCTTTTCATGTTGTCATTTTCGTAACGTGTTTTTTTTTTTTTNTTTTAATGATGTATTCTCGTGTTTTGGAAACTTATGGTGTGTTTGTTAAATGAATAATTTGAGTGAATTTTGTTTTAATTAACTATGGTTAATTTAGAAAAAGTGGTGTAGTTAGTTGTTAGTGAGATTTTGAGTTTATATTAAAATAATATTGAAATTAAAATAATTAAAATTGGTTTGATGTAAAAGTAGGAGAGAGATGAAATGATGTGATGGTTAGTGAAAATTATGTGAGTGGATGAACAGTGAATTAAAGTTGATATGATATATAAAAATGATTAGTTGTTATTATTTAATGATTGATTATTATTATTTAATTAATTGATAATATTGAGAATAGTGGGGTTGAGTTAAAGTTTTGAGTTTAATTTTGAGTAGAATTAATTTGATTTGAGTATATTCTTTAACAAACACAACCTTAATTTTATTTTTGATCATTGAGTGGTTTGAAAATAGACACATTAATTTGGCGCAGGGTTAAGTTTAATCAGTTTTCCTATGGAGCTATCGGATGGCTCGACTTATGGAGACATCTACAGTTATTCACCAATAGTGTATTGACACGTGTTTTAGAATAAATACAATATGGACAGGCGTCAATATATTAAGTGATGGATGGCTCCATGAGAAAACCATCCGATGGCTCCATAGAATATTTTGCTGCCAAAAAATTCTATGGAGCCATCGGATGGTTTTCTCATGGAGCCATCCACCACTTAATATATTGACAAATGTCGAAATCTATATATATATATTTATAATTGCTGACAAGCTTAATTAAATTTTATTCAGCCAGCAATTAATAAAACTATAGTTTATTTAATAAAAATCTTTATGACACTCTTCAAAAACCGTTACAACATATTTTATTTATTTATTTATTATTTTAATTTTCATACAGTTATCCACCTATTTTGTACTATATTTTGGTTTGTAACATGGGATTACCATTTTTTATTTCTCTATATTTGGTGTCTTTAAGTGTTGTATTGTGACGAGATAATGTTTAAAGTATTAAATTTGAATGGTTAAAAATATATTTTTTTAATTTGTATGTTGATTATTCACATGTAAAGAAGTATTAATTATGGATATAATACAGATACAATCCAATATATATATATATATATATATAATATCTTTTGTATTAATTTTTTCTTGCTAGATTGTACGCTATATTAGTTGAATTTAAATGAAAAATAATTATCCATTTCATCTTTATGTAATAAATATAGTGATGAAGTTGAATACTTTTACGATGTTCATTTTTACCAAGGACAACATTTTGAAAATGTGATACTATTATTTAACTTATAATTTTATTATTATACATATACACATAACTTATAATAATTTAAATATCTGTGCATGTGCACAGGATCGAATACTTATTGTATTTATTGTAGGATATGTGTCACTACACTATTGGTGAATAAGTGTGGATTGCTCCATAATTTGAGCCATCCAATGGCTCCGTAGCAAATTGGTATGTTGAATGTGTCGATTAGTCCCGATAACTGGAGGAGTTTGAACTTACTTTAATTTGTATCAAATTATGATCTTTTTTACGAATATTTTGTCCCTAGAGCTGGAGAGTTCTGAACTTACTTTAATTTGTATTGAAACTATGGTCTTTTATTTTTTTTTTACGATTATTTTGTATGAGACGGTTTAACCGTTAGATGAAATGATATGTATTTATGCTATGAAATGTTGCGCTTTTATTTATGTTATTTTTTGAGTGCATATACTAATTTTAATTTAAAAATGTATATGCATATATATTTGTAAAAAAAAAAATATCACAACCCAACCGTTGGACCTGCAATTCAAAACCGTGATTAAACCATCAAGTACGAAAGTCTAAAACCATGATTAACTCTATAAATCTACACTAGTTGTAGCATATTGCCAACTGATTGCATGTTTTTTATTATTCGATTTTCGAAAGTGATTGATATTGATATGTAATTCATATAATGAAACTCTGAAAGTTGAACTAAATCACAATTATGCTACTTATGTTGTGGGCCTTCATAACGATTTGGAATGATAATGGGCTAACGATGAGAATGAGAGTGCCCTCGTTTTGCATAGCTCGAAATGAGGACTACGGAGATCAGGGACGCAGACTTTAAGGACAACGGAAGCACAAACCACAGTTAACGGTTAACACTGGCGGTCAGCGGTCAACGCCGGATGTCAACGGTCAAATCAATATCAATAGTTAACCAATTAAAAAAATAAAAAGATTAAATATTGACCAGGCACTTTGTTCCTTATTTAATGACTAGGACTGAGTCTCACATTCTCATTTTAAGAATAGGAATACATTTGATCCAATCCATATATAGTATATACATTTATGCATAATATTATGTATTTTGGGAAAGAAAAAGGAAACAAACAATAAATTGAGTATAGTATAAGCATAAACTCCACAACTTAAACAATAACATACTATTGAATGTGTCTAAACATTTTTTTTTTATTTTTTATATTAAAATAACTACATTTTTTATGCAAAATAATAATATATATATACATATAACATATATATATACTTTATTACTAAAAAAATTTACAGGGGCCCGTAGTGTAGATCCGCCGTTGACGGAATGTATGGTGCAGAAGCTTTTTT
>BKCP01008181.1:932746-954432 GCA_008636005.1 Striga asiatica | reverse complement strand
AATAATATAGCCCAATTTATAACATAATTATTTCGAATAATAACATAATAAATAAAAAAAAATAAAATAAAAAAAAAAAAAAATTGCCGGCCGGCCGGCCGAACCGGACGGACCGGTTCCGACCGGCCGTCGGTTCCGGACGGCTTTCTTGCCGTCCGGCCGGCCTGTCCGGACACGGCCGGTCCGACCGGCCATGCTTTCCGGACGGTCTTTGAACCGTCCGGACGCCGGTTCCGGACGGTCTTTAAGCCGTCCGGACGCCGGTTCCGGACGGGCTTTAAGCTGTCCGGAACCGGCGGCCGGACACGTATTTTTTCATAAATTGTCTGATATGTTTAGAAAAAATGAGAAGGGCAAAATTGTCCAAGGGGGGCGGTGAGTAGTAAAAGGGGGGGCGGTGAATAGTAACACCCATAAAATTTGAACAAAATACACAATCCCACTCCACCGCTCACATTCACATCTTGAAGCAAAGAAACCTCCATCCTTTCCCCCAAATTCACGAACACTCTTCAATGGTGAAGACAAAACTTCTGTAATAATAAGTGTATTAAAATATGAGTCCCACTTGAGTTTTCTTTTCTTTTTTTAATATCTCCAACCACCGAGTTTTGTTTCTTTCCTTAACCTTCCCAACATCCACTTACTCTTGTTAAATTTAATAAACCAATTTGGCTAATTTACACTTCATACATGTGAAGGTTCATCTGGCATCACCTTGCTTTAATAATTGTATGTAGGGGTGGCCAGTCCACGGGTCCGGGCCCAGCCCGCCGGGGCGACGGTCCGCTTGACAAGGCCCGGGACCGAACCGGACATAGGGACAGTCCGGGACCGGTTCGCGGCCCGGACCTGCCGGTTCGTATAACCGGCGATTTTAATATTAATAAAAAAAATTACCCGGTCCGGACCGGACCGCCGGGGCGAAAAAAAAAAACATGAACCTGGACCGAACTGCGACCCTTGCGGTTCGGTCCAACGGACCGGCCCGTATGTAGCCGGTTACGGGCCGGTTTGGGACCGGTTCCCGGTCCGGGTCGCGGGTCGGGCCATGTCTAATTGTATGGCTAGACTTTATTGTTGTATGGGCAGGCTTTATCTGTTCTCTCTTCATTATAAATATAGTTCCTCAGCAGAAGAAGGATGACACAGAAAAAGAGAGAAAAACACACGGCAGAAGAGAGAAAAAGAAAGGAAAGAAAATAAAATCAGTCCAAAATAATTTTGGAGGAATAAAAATATCAGAGGAAAAATATAGAAATATTTATTTGTTATCGAAATAACAAAAGAGTGATATTTTTATTCTTATTTTTAAGTGCTCAATTCTCGACTCCGTTCCAGTTGTCCGGAGCTCGTAAATCTGGTGTGCTACAGATTTAGAGACGTTTGCCGTTGTATCTTTGGGGAAGTTACACCTAAACCGTTAGTTGCCACACGGGGCGTATTCTTCTTGCGGAAAGAGTTTTACTTGCCTCGACTTTAATCTTTGCGTTTTGTTTTAAGTTTTAATTTAATTTCCAGTTGTAATTTATTTTTTCAGTTCAATTGTAATTTTCTATTTTTTAGATTATTTGTAAGAATAGAAAAATACTTATCAGTTCGTAGGATTCCTGTGTAATTTTGACACCCAGTTTCTAACAACTTCGTCGTCATTCTCGACAAAAACCGACAAATGGTGCCGACGAAACACCACATATTAGGTCGAGTTCCCGCCCCAAGCCAGCCCCATCCCTCACGTTGTCCTCACCGTCCGCGCCACCGCCACCTCCTCAGATCCTCCTTCTGCCTCCGCCTCCGTCTCGCTCAAGCACCGCCGTCCCGCAGACGAGAACATCCGCGACGAGGGCCGCCGCCACGCCTCGTCCCACGACTTCTCCGCCAAGCACGTAGATGGTGGAGTTAAGGATTCAGTTCCTCATGATTGAATCATTATGGATTGTGAGGTAAATGAGGCTGGCAAATTTATTTAGTGGCTTATAGTTTTTTGTCGATGAATTGGGTTGAGAAAACTAGAATAATTAGGGAAGTAGAAGAAATGTAGAATAATTATAGCGTTGACGGCTAGTGAAGAAGAGGAGACTGGGTTGGAGAAGATGGTTCAGTTCTTTGCGGTTACTTTTTTGTTGGAACTTAGATATCAGATAAAGCCTTAATAAATTGTTCGTTATATGTTTTGGTATATGTAGCGTGTATAGGCAGTATATGTCCAGTATGTGTACATCTTAGTAGTATACACAATTATTTTTCTTGTTTTTATTGTTCAATGAAAACTGAATGGTCTATTTTCAGTATATTATTAGTCATGTTCTACTGTTTCCATGTTTTTTTTTTCTCATGACATTAATGGGAAGAAGTTCGACAGTATATAATAGTTAAAAATTTATATTCAGGGTTTATAATAAGTATTTTTTCGGTATATTCTGCAGTTAAAAATTTATAGTCAGGTTTATAGTCAGTATATTTTCAGTATATTTTCGGTATATACTCAAAGGAGCAATATTTAAAAAAAAAAAGATATATATACCATTAAAAACGATATATATATATATATATATACCATTAAAATATGATTAAAATAAACGATATATATCGTTAAAAAGTGATATATATACCATTAAAAACTGAAAAATTCATTTAATGAATAATCAAAGGTAAAACAAGAAAATATAAAATAAAAGAACGAACCCGAATTTTTTTTTTCCATACATGAACCAAACTTTTTTTTTTTGAGATAAAATCATTCTATACATGAACCAAATTTTTTTTATTTTATTTTTTTGTATTTGTAACGGAATGTATGCGGCAATTAAGGGTGGAGGATTCTATTTGTATGGTTATTTACTTGAGGTATATCTCTAATAAAATACTAGATTTTAGGTATAGATATAATTAAAATGGTTCCACTTGTAAACATGTAATATTTTGTATTTTTTATAGGAAGCGTGAAAATTTTCCGAAAGGTTGAGAGGCAACATTCTAGCCCATCTGCAAAATCTGTGAATGATTTTATTAGGTTGTTAGTCTAACCATAGTTTTTGAACCTTGACCCGGTGATTGACCTGGGCTAAACTTTGACTAGCCGGGTCACCGGTCCGATTCTCTCCCATTGTCTATCATTGAATCGATTAATTAGTCTCATATTATTTTAAATAATACTTATATTATTTTATGTTATAATTATATCATAAATTAATAAATAAATTATTTATATCTAAATTTTATATCTCAGAGTCTTAATATATATATATATATGTATATATATATATANTTTACTCCAACAATTATAATCGTATATAAATAAATAAATTGCAAACATAAATACTTTGACTAAAACATTATTGTCAGATCAAAATGGTATTGTTTATATCTGAAAGTCAAGCTTTTACAGCAAATCCTAATAATCTCCCACTTTTGTTTAATAAGTTCATGACTATCACTAACCACGGTTCTCATTCAATCTAATTCTCAAAGACTAGTCTACTATGTCGCCCTAACGTCTAACTCTCATTCCTTCTACGTATCTCTCAAAGACTTTTGTCGGTAGGCTCTTCGTAAAAGGATCTGCTAGGTTGTCCTCTGACAGTATCTCGGCAACAACGACTTCCCCTTGTCCAACGATCGTCACTAATTGGGTCGAAATTGCCAAGAATTTAGGTTACCTCTTTAATCCTTATCTGATAAGATATTAATATGAATTTAGTCACCTAATCTCACAAGATCATTTAGATGGAGAGAAATCTCCTTATTAAAAGATACAAAGATGTATTCAACTCCGACCTCTTAAACCGACTCTTCCATGAAGATCGATCTCAAGAACCATTAGTCATTGAGAAGAAGCCATAGTCGATGTCCCGTTTCCCAGAATCGTGGTCTTAAATCTAAAAATAGTGTTGTCGTTTACAAGGATTATTCTTAAATTTGAAAATTTTGAAAAAAGTCTTAAATTTCAAAATGTCGAAAATAACTTGAAATCTAAAACGAAACACCCTCCTCAAATTGTATTGTGGTTTGTCACTTTATATTGGACAGAGAGACTATAGTTAATAAACGAAACGGTTTTGTAGTGAATTCGATTTGTTTTGTTACGGCTCGAGCTCGACTCGTTTGAGCGATGAGTGTAATTCAAATTCGTTTAGTTAACATACTCGTAAAGGCGAGAATACAAAAAAATATTTTATTTATATTTCACTTAGTTCGTTAATATTAATAAATAGATTTATATTGAACTATATTATATAAGATATATTATCGACTTGATTCGATAAAAACTCAACCCAAATTCAAGTATCTTAAATTTCGAGCTCTGAGTGTTATAGTTAACAGATTTAAGAAAGTGATATATAAAAAAACATCACACACACAACACATTTCCGTTTACTGCTCAAACCCTCAAAATGAGAAGCAGCTTAGCTAAAATCCCTTACCGCGCCACCACCACTGCTACCTCCTTCTCCGCCGCATTCTCCACCTCATCCTCCAACGGCGGCGGCGGGAGAGGAAGAGGCCACGCCTCGCCGTTTCAGTTCACCGTCGGCAGCAAACCCGACGATCCCAATCGCGTCGATCCATCTCCTCCTCCTCCGCCTTCGCCGCCGCAAGGCCACGGCCGCGGCAGAGGTCAGCCCTTCCCGTCTTCCCCCGTCCTCCCCCCACTCTCTTCCCTCCTCAACAGCGATTCCAGAGCTCCCCCACCCCTCGGCCGCGGCCGCGGTTTCATCCCCACAAACCCCACCCAACCGCCGCCTTCACCGCTTCGAGAATCGCCATCGCCCTCGAATCCTCCACGACCTAATGCCCGAAAGCCTCTTCTGTTCGTACAAGATGAAAAGGAAAAACCCGATCTCCCCGAATCTGGAGCCCAGCCCACGCCCCAGAACACACTACCGAGAGACGCGATGAATATCCTGTCCGGCGTCGGCCGTGGAAAACCCCTTTCTCCACCGGCAGACCTGCCGGAAAAACCTGAAATTGAGAACCGGCACGTCCGGTACCGTCCAGGGCCCAAATCACGTGCGGTCGCATCTGACAAGAGCTTTCCCGGTGAGAAATTGAGCCAGGAGGAGAAGGTGAAAAGGGCAAAGGAGATCTTATCGAGGGGTGAAACTGGGGAATCCAGAAGAGGTGGCAGAGGTGAACGGGATGGCACTGGAAGAGGGAGAGGGAGAGATAAAGGGAGAGGTAGGTATAGTGACGAGAGAGAAAGTGATGAAGATAGGTTCGATGAAGCTGATGATGGGTCTACCGGGCAGTATTTTGGTGATCCTGAGGATGAGAAAAAATTGGTTGAGAAGTTTGGGCCGGAGATTATGAATGAACTAGCAGATGGACTCGACGAGATGTCTTGCAGGGTTTTGCCATCACCGGAGGACGATGATCTTGTTGATGCTTATCACACTAACATGCTGGTATTTGGTTTATGCAGTTTGTATTTGTTGAACTGGGTATATGTGGTAAGCAGAATTTGGTGATTTTTTTGGTTTTGTTTTGCAGATTGAATGTGAACCAGAGTATCTAATGGAAGAATTTGGTACAAACCCTGATATCGACGAGAAGCCTCCGATTCCACTACGTGATGCGCTTGAGAAGGCGAAGCCGTTCCTCATTGCATATGAAGGAATTCAAAGTCAAGAAGAGTGGGAGGTGAAGCAGCACCTTTACTTTTTTTTTTTTTTTTCTTTCTTTTTATTATTGTTACGATTATTTCATCAGTATTGCAATTTGCACATCTGGGTTTTGCTTTATAGGAATGCAGTTTATTGTTTAGTGCAATTCATTAGCATGTGTCACACTTGGTGTACAGTTACTGGAAGATGTTTTCTATTAGCACTTTCCGAAAAATTCAGTTCCCTCTTTCTTGGTGGTTTTCTAGCCAAGTTGTGCTTATTTCACTCTTGTTACTTCTGCTTGTGGAAATTTCCAGCCTCGAAAATAAGAATGGATGTATTGGTTGCTATAATAAGGGTAAATTGTATATATAGCAGTAGAAGCCTGTATGTGCATAAAGTGGAAAAAATGAAGTTATGTGACTTTCTACTCACAAATAATCCTTAATTAGTTCATTTTTAATCTTCCTGTGGCTAGTTTGTGGTCGCTGAGTAGGAGTGATTTCATTGTATCGTGTTCTGTTCAAATGATGCATAATTAATTTATTATTAATCTTCCAGTAGCAAGTTTAAGGATGTTGATGATGAGTGTTTGCATTCTTATTGTTTTCTGTTTTAATGATTGACATACTACCTCTATCGTCAAATCCAGTATGAAACAGTTTGGCAGTTGGTTGTTTAGTGCTCTTGAATGCTCGTAAAAAATGTATGAAGTGTGTGAAGATTTGCTTGTCGTACACGTTTTCCAATTTTTATTGATGGTCACTGAGAATTCTCTCGTGTAATTCAATTCTACTTTTATGATCCGAAAACCGAAAGTATTCCACGATTCCATTTATAAATTTACTAACACAGACGTTCATTTATTTGAGTAAGGGAGTTCCTCTGCGCTTTTTGTAATCTTTTCTTCATTAAAATATGGTCTTAAACTCTCTAGTTTCCTTTTGATTAACTGAACTAGTCTGTCTGACTTATTGCTTCACAGGAAATAATTGAAGCAACAATGAAGAATGTCCCTCTTATGAAAAAGATTGTAGATTATTACAGTGGTCCAGATAGAGTAACTGCAAAACAACAACAAGAGGAACTAGAAAGCGTGGCCAAAACTCTCCCAGCTAGTGCTCCTGCTTCGGTGAAGCGTTTTACTGACCGTGCTGTTCTCTCGCTGCAGGTGCAAATGCCTCTTATCTCAGATCTTTGTATCATGCCTTAAAATCATCATTATTTGCATATATTTTGGTTATTTGCTTGTGACTGCTGACGTATTCATGTGGAAGTACATGAAATTTGATAAGCTGTTCCAACTCTGCTTGGGCTTTTCACTGGCTTTATTGACATGGGAGAAAATTGATCTACAGTGATCGCAAATATTGGTATTTAGTAGGGATTAGGTCCAAAATTTGTTTAACATCTACTATAAGCCAAAGAAAATGGAAAAGATGGGAAGAATGAAAAAGAGAAAAAGAAGAATTCTGCTTTGAGGGGCCTTGTTGATATTTTGATTTCATGGTCCTGGCACCTTTTCGTTTTCCTGTGTTATTTTATGATTTTTTTTTTGGTTTGTTTGTTACAATCTTGTTCAAACTGGAGTATGTAGATCAGGATATTGAAGGGGAGATAGATTTGGTGTGATGCCCTAGTGTGAAAACCCACAGGAAAAAATAATGCACGCTTGATTTCGTTTTTTGTAATTTTGAGTGAGTTATCTTATGGTATATTTTGAACCTTCAAGCTCCCTCCATTCTAACTAATAATTGTGTAGAAGATGTTAAAACATATTGTTCTAAGCATTTGTGTGAAACCCGACTTTTATAAACAAGAATAACGTCTAAATAAGTTGTTCTTTAACCTTTTCATCCACAACCTCCCATTTTTCAGTTGTTTTGAATTTGTGTCGAGTATGATAACCGTTACTGGTGAGTATCGTTTTATTTCTCCCAAATGCCAGTTTTGGTAACTATGTTAGGTTATAAATTCCTCAATTTTTACCAGAGTTCTTCAGTATCTTGCAAATATTATTATTATTATTATTATTATTATTATTATTATTATTATTATTATTATTATTTAATTTGATTGATTTAACTCATGCAGAGCAACCCGGGTTGGGGGTTTGACAAGAAATGCCAATTCATGGATAAGTTAGTAATGGAAGTTTCCCAGCAGTACAAGTAAAGTGGGTCGACGATTTCTTGCTTAATATTTTTCGCATCGAACGAGCCTTTGTACTTTGAATCATGAAGATCACCAAGATGGTGTTTATGTTGATTTTTTTTTTTTTTTNAGTTTGTATTTCCCTAACCATTTTTTGGTTGGATTGCGTAGCCTCTCTTTTAATTTTTAATAAATGAACAAATTTAGCTTGCCACTATTCTTTTAGCTAGAGTTACCAAAAGTTAAAAATTTAAAAATATAGTTAGGGCAGCATTTCAGCTTGATGTGTAATAATTAACAACATGATTTTTTTGACTATAACTTGAAGTTTTGTAGCTTGTGCTTCATGAAAGGCACTGATAAGAAATGGGGACCTGCAGTATGTACTGTTTGCAAGAAGTCAATCCTTTTCTCTTTACCTTTTCCCTACTTTTCACAAATGCAAATGTCATAACTCACGTGAATAATACAACTTTAACATAATATTTTGACATAATGGTGTGAATAATACAACTTTAACATAATATTTTGACATAATGGTTGACATAATCGATGTATTGGAGTAGGAGTTGTTGATTTTAAAGTTGACGTGACCTGTAAAAATTAAAACCAAATAATCTTCCCATATCTTATGTAAACATTTATGTCATCCATTATGTTTGTGTAGCATGATCCAACCCAAACTTCTGAGCGCCTTCATGTTTGTTTTTTAAACTATGACATTGAAAAGAAAATTTCTATAGCTTAGTACCCATTAAGACTGAAAAAATAACTTAATACCCCATTTACAAAAATAAAAATTAAAAAAAATGTCCTACTAAGCATTAAGAAGACAGAGAAAAAAATGGGGAAACAATCTTCACTGTTATTGATTTTGGTGAAAGTAAATCCAACCATTCTTTTTATTAGGTTTGGAATAATAAATTAAACATTCATTCCTCCTTTTTAGCATTCTTAGTTTCTAGTATTTTTATAAAACAGAACAAAAAATAATATTTTACTATTTGTTAAAAAAAAATATTTTTGCCACTTTCTCATCTCAATTAATATTTTTTTTTTATATCACATTAAATTTGATCATTATAATTTTATCTTATAGTCATTAATAATTTCAAATCTAACTCCTTTAAAAAAATTCTTTTCCACCTTTCCATCTCATTTTTTTGGCTAGACAAAAATTTCTGAAAAAAAAAAAATCATGTACTTTATTTTATTTTATTTTTGGATACAAGCCACCTATTTTGAAGAAAAGTTCAATGAAAGAGCTTCTTGAAATACATGACTGTATTATTAATTACTTTTACATATAACACAATTAATTATTTATCCAAAACATACAATCATATATAATCCAATGAACTAGCTAAATTATCCCTATCGGGTAATTGAATCGATTATCGAGTATTCACGCCAAACAAGACCTTATCACTTATTAGTGACTCGTTGACTTAAGCTGGTACGGAGTCCAGAGATGAGAGAGACCCGCCATCTTTTTCACACTAAAACCCCTGCAACTACGTAATTGGAGTTTCATTATCTCACGATTTTTCCGTTTAATCCATCAATTATCTTCGATCCCCAAATCTATAGATGTTTTCGTCTGCCTAGCACCTTTGTGGCAAAGTTTCAGTAATTCGAGAAAAAAATAAAATAAAAAATAAACAGTAGAGCGAGGACAGAGAACGATGAACTCAAATACGGCGTCGTCCGTCACCGGAGTTCTTGGATCGGCCGATTCTACCGCTTCCAGAAGGAATTCCAAGCGACCCAATTGTAATTTTTTCTTTTCTCATGCGTCCCTTGCATTTTTTTGTGCTGAAAATCTGATTGTATGGGTTTCGCCAAATTTTTTTTTTCGTGTAAAGCTTAATCCCAGTTGAGCATTGATGGGTGCTGTTCTTTGGTCCTGCTTGAATGAATGGGAGATTGTGAAAAGGATGTTGGGTGTTTGCAGCAGTTATCTATGGTTCATTTTGTTTTGATTAGCATTGTATTCTCTTTCGTTTGTTTGTGGTTTTAGCCCTGTTGATGGAGCTTCGTATGCCGTTAGTTTTCGAAGTAACATAATGGAAAAATATGTAAATGTTGAAAGATAATTGTGTTAAATGGTAGAGCAGAGAAGAAAAATATAAAGAATGTAGAGAGAATTCATTTTCATTCAGTAAAGGAACATATACAATTATGTTCAGTACTTCTCGTGTTCAACTGTCATTATGCTATTTAAACATCTGGTCAAATAAGAAGATCATAAAAAAAAGACTAAGATACCCCCTCATTACTTAGCTAGTCAAAAGTACATCATATAGTCAACAGCCCCCCCTCAAGCTTGGCACTTGATGAAGATCAACAAGGCCAAGCTTGAACCTGAGTACATTGAAAAAAGAGACACCTAATGACTTAGTAAAAATATCAGCTAGTTGAAGGGCCGATGAAACCTTCTTAGGGGTGACAAAACCAGCCTTGTACTGATTCCTCACCAAGTGACAGTCAATGTCCAAGTGCTTGGTCCTTTCATGGAACACCGGGTTAGCCACAATATGTAAGGCGGCCTGATTATCACACCAGAGAGGAATAGGAACAGCCACAGGAATAGCTAGGTCATGTAGGAGAAAAGACAACCACTGCAGCTCACATACAGTGCTACTTAAGGCTCTGTATTCCGCTTCTGCTGAACTCCTGGAAACAGTGGCCTGCTTCTTGGTCTTCCAAGCAATAAGGGCAGATCCCAAAAATACACAATAGCCAGTAAGGGACCTCCTAGAGTCTTGAAAGGACCCCCAGTCAGCATCACTATAAGCTTGGAGAGAAAGAGAAGTATGTGAAGAATAGAATAACCCCAAAGAAGGACAACCTTTGAGATACCTGACCACATGAACAGCTGCAGCCCAATGAGCATTAAGAGGAGCACTAACAAACTGTGATAATTATTGTACTGCATAGGTGAGATCAGGCCTGGTCATATTCAAATACAACAATCGTCCCACTAGTCTTCTATACTTCTCTATATCCTCAAACACTGTCCCAGTTGAAGAAGACAGTTTTAAGCCACAAGGGAATGGTGTTGAAACAGGTTTACACTGAGTGAGACCGGTATCGTCCAAAATGTCCAAAATATATTTTCTTTGATTCAAATATATACCATCGGCTCCCCTTGCTAGTTCAATCCCAAGAAAATATTTAGCCTCACCTAAATCTTTGATAGTGAAAAGATTATCTAAGTATTCCTTCAAATCAGTCAAGGCAGCTGAGTCAAATCCAGTCAACAAAATATCATCAACATAAATCACCAAAGCAAGAAAAATAGAGGCAGAAGTCTTGATAAAAAGACAATGGTCATGTGCTGATTGTTTGAATCCAAATTTCACAAGTTTATCACAGAATTCAGCATTCCATTCTCAAGAAGCCTGTTTTAATCCATATAAGCTTCTTTTAAGGTAGCAGACTTGACCAGGTTTAGCTTTAATATAACCTTCAGGTGGAGCCATATAGATGTCCTCATGCAATGAACCGTGCAAAAAGGCATTATTAATATCAAGATGGTGTAGAGGCCAGCCTTTGTGAGATGCAGTGGCAATAAGCAATCTGATGGTATCCATTTTGGCAACTGGAGAAAAACTCTCAAAATAATCCACACCATAGACTTGGTGATAACCCTTGGCCACCAATCTGGCCTTATACCTTTATACCTTTCTACAGTACCATTGGGATTCAATTTCACCTTATATACCCATTTACATCCTATAACTTGTTTATCAGTTGGTAAATCTACCAAAGCCCAAGTCCCATTCTTTTCAAGTGCTGCAAGTTCTATGTTCATGGCCTCAACCCATTCTTTACTTTTACTAGCTTGAATATAAGATTTAGGTTCTTTTATGCCAGATAAAGATGCCAGAAAGACACATAGGTTGAACTCAATGAAGAAGAAATATGATTGGGAAAAGTATGTAGTGGATAAGGAGAGGATGTAGTACCTGAGACTAAGTCATTTTGTGCAAGTGGAGACAGTGGTAGAGTAGTGGAAGAAAGTATATAGTCAGAATGCCAAGAAGGAGGTTGTTTTGACCTGGTACTTTGTCTAGTGGTAGTAATATCTGATGATGTTGTAGGATTTTGAACAGGTGAAAGATGATGGGAATCACAATCTGGTTCTTCGTCAAAAAACAAAGGTAATGGGGTAGAAAGTGAGGAGTCAGTGACATGTTTGTCAGAAGAAAAAGGAAAATTATCCTCAACAAAATGGACATCCCGAGAAATCAAAATAGTATGAGTATCAAGGTTGTATAACCTATATCCTTTCTTTCCAGCTACATACCCAAGGAAAACACAAGTCATGGATCTGGAATGAAATTTAGATTTGTGAGGATCTAGATTTACAGCATAGGATAAACAACCAAAGACTTTCAAAGTGGAGTAATCAGGTAAGTGACCAAACAATATTTCAAAAGGAGTTTTCCAGTCAGTGGTAGAGGTAGGTAATCTGTTGATAAGATATGTAGCATGTAGGATTGAGTAGGACCAAAATTTAGATGGTAGGTTTGATTGAAACATGCAGGCTCTTGCTAAGTTCAGAATTTGCCTATGTTTTCTTTCAACGACACCATTTTGTTGTGGTGTGTATGGACAAGAAGTTTGGTGGAGAATGCCATGTTGTGAAAAAAGTGTTTGGCAGGTATGGCTTAGAAACTCAGTTCCATTGTCACTTCTGAATTGTTTAATCTTGATATCAAACTGAGTAATAACCATCTGAATGAAATCACTAAGAATGTCTGGAACTTGATTTTTGTGTTTAAGAAGATAAACCCAAACCCCTCTGCTATGATCATCTACCAAGGTAAGGAAGTACGGAGTATTTGTGAGGTTAGAAACATTATGAGGACCCCAAACATCCATATGAACTAATTCAAACAAAGAGTTTTTGTGTGTATGACTGGTAGTAAAAGATAATCTTGGCTGCTTTGATTTATGGAAAATTTCACACTGAGAGGTAAAACTCTTGGTTTCAGAAGTACAAAGAGATTTCATAAAGTCTACATGCTCCAAAATAGAAATAGAAGCATGTCCAAATCTTCTATGCCACAAAGAAAATGAATTCAAGTTTGATGAAGTCACAGAATTACAAGAAGTAGAAATGAAGTCTGAGGGTTTCAAAGTGTATAGTCTTCCCACTGTCTTTCCACTGGCAACTATGTCCTTAGTCTTCTGGTCCTGTAGACAAAAATGTGTAGGATAGAACGTGCTGGAAATAGATGATTGTTGAGCTAACTGAGCTACTGAAATCAAATTGTATTTGAAGGCAGGTATGTAAAGCACATCATGCAATGATAGTTTGTCATGCAACTTGACTGACCCTGATTGTTTGACTGATAGTTTGGTTCCATTTGGAAGTAAAATGTCTATAGGTGAAATGGTATGCAGGTGGGTGAAAAGATCAGAAACATGGCTCATATGTCTGCTGGCACCAGTATCTAATATCCAAGAATTGTCATCTACATATTCAACACTGTTTAAAGCGAAAGAAGGGTGAGTGAGAGATATACCAGCATAATCTGCAAAATGAACATGATTCAGAGTCCCCTCATGGTTTTGTTTGCCACCAACTGAGAGATATTTGGCAATCTCTTGCTTAATCAGATTTGATATATCCTGCAAAGGAAGATCTCCTCCTTTCCCTTCAGTTCCACTATTACCCTTGGGCAGTGTCTCTAACTTCACTGTGTTAGCCATCATTCTGCCTTGTTGTTTTGCTCTTTGCTCCTTTAATGTTTTAAACCACTCCGGGTATCCATGGAGCTTGAAACAAGCTTGAGACAGATGTCCAAACTCCTGACAATAGTCACATTTCTGTTTTGCCTTCTCTTCCTTAGATAGTCTCACAAAACCTCTACCCCTTCCTCCTTGCCAATTTTGTCCACTACCTTCTCCTTTTCCAGCTATTCCTCTTCCATATCCAGTAAACTTGCTAAATAGAGCATTATGTTCTCTTATCTCTGGATATTGCTGTTGAACAGACCTTTGTTTCTCCACTCTCTGTATCATGAGTATGCTCTATTTACTGTGGGTAAAGGCTCTAGGAGTAGAATTTGGCTCATCACTCCTTCATAACTCTCATGTAGGCCCATGAGAAATTGCAGCAATTTTCGATTCTCCTCAATTATCATCATTTGCTGCATTGATCCACATTTACACACAGGAACAGAAACCAAACTTGCATATTCATCCCACAACCTTTTGAGTTTTGTAAAATAGCCAGCAATAGAATCATTATCTTGCCTAATTGTTGCTATTTCTTTCTGTAGTTGATATAGCAGTGGTCCATTACTCTCTCCGAAACGCTGCTCAATCTCTTCCCATAAGGATCGCGCACAATCAGCATACAGAAAAGCATCAACAAGGTCCTTACCTAGAGAATTAAGGATCCAGCTGTAGATTGTGTAATCGACCTTCCTCCAATGCTCGAAATCCTCAGAATCCAGATCTGGCTTAGGTATGTCGCCATTGACAAACCCTAGCTTATTCTTAGCTCCGAGTGCGATCGTCATCGCTCTTCTCCATGATTGATAATTTGCTCCGGTGAGAGGTGTTGTCACCAAAGCCATCCCAGGATTATCGGAATTATGGAGCGCATATGGATCGCTAACCCTCACCTGTGTTGATCGATTGTCGTCGGATCCATTTCCTTCATTGTTTCTGTTGTGGCCTCCTGCCACTACTACGTTCCACGCCGTGTTCAGTGCCATTTCCGATCAATGATTTGGCTCTGATACCATGTTAAATGGTAGAGCAGAGAAGAAAAATATAAAGAATGTAGAGAGAATTCATTTTCATTCAGTAAAGGAACATATACAATAATGTTCAGTACTTCTCGTGTTCAACTGTCATTATGCTATTTAAACATCTCGTCAAATAAGAAGATCATAAGAAAAAGACTAAGATACCCCCTCATTACTTAGCTAGTCAAAAGTACATCATATAGTCAACAAATTGACAGGTGCATCTGATTTCCATTTATCAGTTTACCAAACTCATCAATAGTTGGTATGTTTAAATTCTGATAGAAAAGAATTGAAGAATATGTTGAGAGATGAAAATCACTACCAAACAAATCATCTTCTAGATTTTTAGTTTGTGTATGTATCTGAAGAGAAAACCAATTTTACAATGTATAATGCAATGGATTGAAATTTGGTGACATCATATGTGTATATATCATGTTGGAACTCACAAATTAGCTTAAAATTTATTAAGTGTATCACTCTGCGTTTCCTTTTTTTGTGGTAAGTAAACCCGTTTTGTAAAAAAGAAAAAATCAGAACTCCTAAGTCCTAACCCCTCTTCTAAAATTTATCATTGTCATCACTATTTTTATGCATGTTGAGTTGTTAATACCTTGACCGATAAATCTTTGATAGCGGCACATGTGCCAGGATGGTTATGTGATTTCTACAAGTCTCAGTTTATATCAGTTAATAGTTAATATTAAAAGAGAAGCGTCGGATTCATGTTTGCTGTCAAGTAGTAGTTCTAATGTCAGAAGTGTAACATTATGACGGCTCATTTATCTATAAACAGAGTTTTGCCTTCTAACTTGTATTCTTTCAGATTCAAGGTTCACACAGCAAGAACTTCCAGCATGTAAACCTATTCTCACGCCTAAATGGGTTTGTAACTTTGGTGCACATCATTATATATATGTCTTCACGTTTTAGAGAACTTATTTGATATCAATAATCTTGTTCTTTCTGTTTCAGGTGATCTTGACTTTCTTGCTTGTCGCTTTTGTATTTATTCCCATTGGAGTGGTCTCTCTCATTGCTTCTCAAAATGTATGCTCCAACTTGATCTATCTTTGGGATAATTGTAAAAACTACCCTGATTTTTGTATTATCACAAAAAGGAAAAAAAAGAAAAAAAATTCTAGTTAACACTCAATCTTTCTGATACCGCCTTAAGTTTCGGTGCAAACACCCATTTGAGAATCGTAGTTATCTGACAAATACCTCCTTCTTGAGGGGGTATCTGTAATTTTCAACAGGGTTTATGTACTTTTGTTGTGAATAGGCTAAACCTCAAGGGTAGCATTTGTATTTAA
The DNA here is from genome assembly GCA_008636005.1 of Striga asiatica. NCBI lineage: Eukaryota > Viridiplantae > Streptophyta > Magnoliopsida > Lamiales > Orobanchaceae > Striga > Striga asiatica. The sequence continues at coordinate 938,586 of BKCP01008181.1, read as the reverse complement.
CCTTGTAGCTCTTTTGGTATTGCTGTAGTCTGTGTTTAAAAGTGCTCCTCTTGCTAAAAAAAAAAATCGTTCTATTTTCACCAAGGTTGTTGAAATTGTTGATGGATACGAGACTGTCTGCATTCCTGAAGTGTCGAAAAATAACAAGGTCGGGTTTATTCAAAGCTCTCAAGACAAAAACTGCAGCAGAACTCTCAGGGTTTGTTTCTTATCTGCGGTTATTGATGCTATCTTAGCTTCTCATCTATCTATAGCATTCATTTCCTAAGAGAAAATTTCATTTTCTTACTTCATTACTTTGGTGTCAGGTTTCGAAGTATATGCAGAAACCGATTTATGTTTATTACCAGCTTGACAATTTCTACCAAAATCACCGCAGGTAAGTATGAAGTGCTGTTCCGGTACTAATCTTGTGGTTATAAGATGATTGATACCTTATTTATTCTTCTACTTTTCTTCTTTTCCCTTTCTTCTGTAAAATGAACTCAGCTGCTGTTGTGGATTGAGATACTGGATATTGGTTGAACAATAAATTCATTATATTAAAATTATTGTACCATCATTTGTGTTTACTTATAGGGTATCAAAAAGTTAATAAACTAATATTTCATCTCATTACTGCTGTTGATGTAGATTCTTCACTTATATTTGGGTGTTTTACTACTTTTATATTTTAAATTTCTCCTGTGTTGGTTTATGTATTTATTGATGAGTATATTAGGTATGTAAAGAGCCGAAGTGATCAACAGTTAAGAAACCGAGGGAGTGAGGAAGATGTAAAATCATGTAAACCTGAGGACCGAAAAGGTAAAAAAGGGCCAGTAGTAGTTCCTTGTGGACTTATAGCATGGAGTTTGTTCAACGACACATATGCCTTTTCTCGTAACAACCAGAAGTTGACCGTAAATAAGAAAGGTATTTCATGGAAAAGTGATAGAGACCACAAATTCGGAGAAGAAGTTTACCCGAAAAACTTTCAGAATGGGCCTCTGATCGGTGGTGGCAGACTCGATTCATCTAAACCAGTAAGTCTCTGTATCAAACAGAAAGTTCGACTCATAATTTACAAAAATTGTCTTTCTTGGAACAAAATATTGCAATTCCCATTGATCGTGTCTTGTATTTTCTGAAACTAAATTATGGCATGAGTTCAAATTTAGAGTGCATTTATTGAAAATAAAATTCACCCCTTTTGGCTATTGCTTTCTTCGTCTGTGAAAGAATATATTACAATATCATTCTACGGATTTTTATTTTTTTTCATGTGCTTGATCAAAATCATTCAGGGCATGATAATTTAGTTTTAAGGCTTCTATAAGAATTGGATTATGATTAAGTTTAAATGTCACAGTTGAGCGAACAGGAAGATCTTATTGTGTGGATGCGAACGGCAGCTCTTCCAACTTTTAGGAAATTGTATGGGAAAATTGAAGTGGATCTTCAAGTTGACGATCTCATCAATGTCTCAATAGGGAACAATTATAATACTTACAGTTTCAATGGCAAGAAAAAACTCGTTCTTTCTACCAGCAGCTGGCTCGGAGGAAAAAACGAGTTTATTGGTATTGCGTATCTAATAGTGGGTGGATTGTGCATGTTTTTGGCCATGGTTTTCATGCTTATTTATCTAATTAGGCCAAGGTATGCTCTTTTTGCCTATTCCTACAATCCATGCTACTCGGCCCATATTTATCGCGTGATTATTGTTCTAATTACTTTATTCATGATCGATATTTTGGGCACTTGCTTTGTAAGTGTCCTTTCCTTCACATTAATAAATAGGCAAAATTAATCGAAAATTCTCTGTGGCACAGGCAACTTGGAGATCCATCTTATCTATCATGGAATCGAAGTCCGGGAGGTCACTAAGCTAGCTTATAAGTGCTGCTTTTGTTTGGTTCCCATATGAGCAGTATGAACAATAGCTGGGCCTTATGGAGATTTCTAAAATGCAGAAAATTAATTGAATTTTTATTAGTTACATTGGCCCTGTGTGTTTGGGATATGGAGGTGTAAATTTGATTCATTGATGACAATCAAACTCCAGTTAACTTCTGGTTGATTGTTTGTTCTTTTTGTGTGTATTTTAGTATTTACCTTTGACCTTTAGCTTTGGTCCTTCCTGGAGTTGACCTAGAAAACTATTTTTGTGGTGATACAAATACATGCCATAAAATACAGTAGGACAAGATTAATTGTTGTTCTGATGGTTATATATTTTTTTCCAATATATATGGATACTTTCAAATTAAAATTTTATACTCTAAAAAAGATTTAAATATAAATATAACATTTCATAATGTAAATATGTATTTTATGGGTAGAGTAGTATAAAACTTCATTTGAATGTTTCAGTCTTGATAGTGAATATACAACTGCACTAGAGTAATCAGCCTGTATTTTTATTTTATATTTTCATTGATGTTCTTAAAATTCGAAAATATTGGGCTAATTTTGTATTTATTTTAAACGTAATATTGTTTTTGTTATCATTGTGAAATTAACTACCTTATGACGTTTCTATTTGATACATATATAAAATAAAAAATAATAAGCTATAGCTATATATTAATCAGCACGAACAAGATTGCATAAGGACAGAAGATGAACAGAGTTGAAGAATAAGGATCTACCATTGAATTGAGAAAAACGAAAAGTGAAAGTACAATGTGTTGTTTCTTCCTTTTAGAGCATCTCCAATGTTATGAGTTTGAAAGACCATTATTTTAATCTACATTGGAATAATGTACTAGAAATTTGAATAAAATAGTATCTTCAATGCATCAATTTGACAATAAGTTATTTGTATAGGTGGACCAATTAAATAATTCATCGATACAAGAAAAATAAAAATTAAAACAAATATAAAGTAAATTGATGAGCCATCATGTTTAACATGGTGTTAGATATTAGAAAGTGTGCTCAACATAGTCAACATTAACTGACATCCACATTATCATGAAAGAGTTTATGACAAGATGCATTGGAGAAAAAAAATAATAACACACTTTCAAAAGTTGATGATATGAATGACTTTTTATAATGTCAAAAGTCATATTGGAGATGCTCTTATATGTAGGGTTTCTACAAGGGCAACAAAGTACTTTTTACGCATTCATAATACATTACACCCTAATAATGCATACCGTTAATATCCCGCGAGCTTAACATGGATGTTGTATATGTTAAGCTTGGATATTAGATATAAAAAAGTTGGGCTAGGTAAAGCTTTGGTTAAAAGATTTGAAATCTGTTCCTTTGTGTCCACGTGACGAAATTTTATCTATCCTTGAGCAACCTTTTCTAATTAAGTGACAATCAATTTTAATGTGCTTTGTAAGTTCATGAAAAACAGAGTTAGTAGCAACGGCAAGAACAGATTTACTATCAAAAGTGTATAAGTTTAAAATCATTAAAGAGAAATGATAACCATTGAATTTCATAAGTTGTAGATGCAAGGGCCATATACACAAGTTGTTTTTATTATATTTTATTTTCTACAGATTATTGGCTTTTCTTTTGTAATCAAATGCACAGAGTCGAGTAGATGGGTATATATAAAAGGGAAGTACCTGCTCTCTTTAAACGCCACTCCACCTTAATGTCAAAAACAACGTCGTTTCGTTTTGAGGCAATTGGGGATTGTTGAAATCCCGACATATATATCATCCTTATCTTGTTAGTTGTTACCTAACAAGTTATCAGGTATGTATTTTATATTTATGTGATATTTTTTTCTCTTTTACTGTATTTTTACGGCGCATAAAAAACTTCTACCAGATTTATAGCTATTGTTTAGGGTTTTGATTTTTCCATTATTATTTTCTTGATAGAAACAAATATGAGAATCCATCTGCTTGAAAGGTCGACGACATGACATGGTTTGTTTCTAACTCTTGACTTACCATCAGTTTGCTCTTCAGATTAGAAATTTAGTTGTTCCAAACATTTTTATTTTCTTTTCTTTTTCGAAACGTTGTGGAGTCCCCAATCAAGAAATGTTAAGGTGCATCTGTTAATATATGTCAAATCGTTCAGGAAGGAAAAAAAACTGTGTGAAAACCAAACTCATAAAGGATTGGTTTTCACAAGGTAGTATTCAATTTTCCTTTGTGTTGATTTGATCAGTGAACAATTTCCTGGTTAGCAAAAATGGATTGGAAATACACTTCTGGTTATGGTTATCACTTATCTATAAGTTGGATTCCTGGAATCTTTGCTGAGATGGTATTAATGGCAGTTAGCTGAATGTTGTAGATTCTTTTTTCCTTGTTTCTTTCTTAACGAAGATACGTATAATTTTTTATTCGATGCAAGTTATTCACGTTCTACATCAAAATGTCCAGGATTTCCATGTGGCAGTTATATGGTGCCATTCGCTAGCAAAAGATACTTGCTCGGAGGCTTTTGCCTTCGTTGCAAATAGTACATTTATAGTTACCAGTTTTACCTGGTAAGAAATTAAGCTATCGTGTCATTTTCACTGGCAAGAATTAAACTATCATTCGTATTTGTGCGGAAGCGGCGCATGTCCCACTTCTACGCGCCAACCTTCTGCGATTTCTACTACAGACAGGACAGGCCCACCAGATGAAGCCTCACCCTTTGTATGGCGCACAATCTGGTCGTCATCTACTCTCTCCAGCGGCACATGGACATATGCTGCCAGTTCCTGGCCGATCTCCCGAGGACATAGACACTTACACTGACTAGCCAATGTCGACTTTCTCACTTTAGCAACCCTCTAAACGCTCAATGATGAGCTGCTTGAAGCTGTTTAATGTCCGTAGGGATTGCCCTGTATTATTATTTACCCATATGTACGCTTCAAGGTCAAAGAGAATAGTTGTGTCGAAAAGGGTTAAGGCGGTTGTCTTGGAACTAACCGAATAAAAAATCACCGGTAAACATATGGAAAAAAAGTCGAATGAGAAAACTACAAGTGTGGGTGATAAAAAAAATAGTGCAGGAAAGCAATCGGCATAGAAAGTCGAGGTTGATGAGAGGACAATGCGAGAATGGGAAATCTCGAATTCTTGGAAGGACTCGATTAAATGTGAAAGCGAGTGGTGGGAGAAGGAGAGAGAATCTTTACTCCAGCGGGTTGATTATGAGAGTGGTGGGAATGGTGGGAGAAGGAGAGAGAATCTTGGAAGGACCCAGTCAAAGGTGAAAACGAGTGGTGGGAGAAGGAGAGAGAATCATTATTCAATCTTTACTCAATGAGAGGACAATGCAAGAATGGGTGAATCTTTTGTTTCCAGCATATGTTTTCACCTTTGACCAAGTCCTTCCAAGATTCTCTCTCCTTGTCCCACCACTCTCATATTCAACCCACTCGAGTAAAGATTCTCTCTCCTTCTCCCACCACTCGCTCTCATCTTTAACCGGGTCCTCCCAGGAATCCTCGATTGTTATAGAGATTTCCCATTCTCGCATTGTCCTCTCATTGAGCTCGACTTTCGATGCCGATTGCTTTCTTGCACCTATTTTGTTATCACCCACACTTGTAGTTTTCTCTTTCGACTTTTTGTTCCTATGTTTACTGGTGATTTTTGGTTCCTTTTGTTTCAAGACAACCGCCTTAACCCTTTTCGCCACAGCTATTCCCTTTGACCCTGAAACGTACATATGAGTAAATAATACAGAGCAGATTGCGCGGACATTGATGATAATCAAACTCCAGTTAACTTTTGGTTGGTTGATTTTTTTTATTTTATTTTATTTTATTTTTTTTTTTTTTTTTTCGAGAGAACAATTTTTCCAAACGCGAATATTTATACCGAAAATATACTTCTCGTATTCTCGCGATCTCTTCAATAAATAGTTTTTTTTTTTTT
>BKCP01008181.1:887129-917655 GCA_008636005.1 Striga asiatica | reverse complement strand
AAAAAAACTTAAATTTCGAAATATTCAAAATCAAATTATATTAATCTACGAGAAGCCTAGACCTGACTAGTAAGTATTTAATTGAGACAACACAAATTCTAATGTTACAATTCTCAAATACAAGTTTTTGTTATAACATTAGTATTATTAAATCTTCATCCTATACTGAAACAACGGAATCTATACTAATCAGATTACATCCAAATATTATAATAATTGCTCCAATAAAATTCATTAGATTCATTAATTTAATTATATTACCACCCAAAAGGACATAATAATTAAAATTATTTATCTTTCATATACAAAACCAAATCTTCCAATCAAAACCGAACAATGGAACGCCAGAAAAAAGTCTGAAAAAAAAAATTAGAATAGTTGCGTTGACCACATTGCAGCTCAATCCATTTGGTGTCTAATTAAATCTTTATCTTATGTTCAAATAATCATTTCAAAATAAATATTCACTTCCCCAATAAATTCTACGTTCACTTCAAACTTCAAAGATAAAAAAAATTTAATAAAAAGTCGGGAAAGAAATGAAATTCAAATAAATATTATAAAATATGCAAAAATTAACATTGGTAGACACCATATCTTTATCAATAAGTCTATATATAAATGATATTACAAAGGGTATTAGAAAATGATACAAGTAAACGTATTAAAAAAATTGAAACAAATCCATGATAATTTAAAAAAACCATATTCTGGTTGATAATTAGATCAAATGTGGGCGCATCTGAATGCACAAGCTACACAAATTTTGAAGCAAGTGCCAGAATCTCAGCACCCAATAATTGTCGGCAACGTAAAGCGCTAAAAAACACCATTGATTTAAGGTGAATCAGTGACTCTAATTTGTTGCCTTCACATACCTTTCAATTGTCCAAAATCCAGTAAAACAAAAAAAAATTAAAAATCGAAGAGACTCAGAAAGTAATATTTTGAATAGCATCAACGATCCCGTCAACAGGCTCTCATAGTTTGATGGTATAAATTTCAACATCACAGCTGGAGAATTACGAGAGAAGGGAAAAACCTCAGAAGGCTTTGTAGAGGTAACTCATCAGATGAATTTTCAGATGGTACGGACAATTCTCTAAAGCATCACCGGCATCCCGATAAAAGAAAATTAAAATAAAATTTGGGAACAAAAAACGGATAACAAATCAAATGTTAATTTGTGTTTAGTGAAGATCTGAAATATGCACGGTACAATAGATTGATGGGCTGCGAGTGTATATATAAGGGTATTGCGGTAGCCCTAGTTCTGGCTCTGGTTATCAAATTACGGAAATACCCTTGGGTTGTTTTGGTAATCAGCACAGCCAGTGAGCGCGGTCGCCTAATATTGTGTGTTGGGCCTCAAGTATTGAATGGGTCCAGAAAGCCCAACCCACATCTCTAAAGGTTATAAATCCAAAGACGCACATTCACATCTATCTATATAGTATAGGCCGAAAGACATGAATAACCACCTCATAAGATTGATTTACATGTTGATATCTATGAATTCCAAAAATACACTAATACGGAAAGTAAATAACAGTTACATAAATAAATTTAGTAAAATAATTGTTTCTCTCTTCTTATCACGTTTATTTTATTCATTCATTCTTCTTCTTCTTCTTCAACCATAAAACAACAACAAACAACAACAACATAGCCTTTAGTCTCAAGCAAGTCGGGGTAGGCTAGAGATGAAACCCAAGAGAAACACAAAAAGACTCGAACCAAAAGGAAGAGATCGAAAGAAAAAAAAAGAGAGAGAAAGAGAGAGAAAGGAGAAAAAGTCACAGTTCTGGCACGTTGATAGCGAGCCTCCAGGCGCACCTATCCACCGCTAAATCCTTGGAGATATTCCAATCTTTAAGGTCTCTCTTAACCGACTCTTCCCAAATGAGTTTAGGCCGACCTCTACCTCTCTTAACATCCTCGACCCGCTGTAAAACTTCCCTACGCACCGGTGCATCAGGAGGCCTCCGTTGGACATGTCCGAACCACCTCAGTCGATGTTGAACCAATTTCTCCTCAATTGGAGCCACCCTGACCCTATCTCGAATATCCTCATTCCGGATTCTATCCCTTCTTGTGTGCCCGCAGAACCAACGCAACATACGCATCTCTGCTACACTTAGTTGTTGGACATGTTGCCTTTTTGTAGGCCAACATTCAGCACCGTATAGCATCGCCGGGCGAATCGCCGTCCTATAGAACTTACCTTTTAGCCTTTATGGCACCTTCTTATCACAAAGAACGCCCGACGCCTGACGCCATTTTAACCAACCGACTGCAATTCTATGTCTAACATCAGCATCAATGCTGCCATCCTTTTGTAGCATCGATCCCAAATACCGGAAAGTCTTCTTCTTGGCCACCACTTGCCCGTCAAGGGTAACGTCACCATCATCATGTGAAGCCATGCTGAAAGCGCACGTCATGTACTCGGTCTTCGTCCTACTAAGTCTGAAGCCTTTTGACTCTAACGCGTCCTTCCACAGCTCCAACTTCCTATTTACCCCTGCTCTACTCTCGTCAACTAGCACCACATCATCAGCAAAGAGCATACACCAAGGGATATCACCTTTTATGTCCCTTGTGACCTCATCCATCACCAAGGCAAATAGATAAGGGCTCAATGTTGACCCCTGATGTAGTCCTATTTTAATTGGGAAGTCGTTGGTGTCGCTCCCACATGTTCGAACACACGCCATCGCATCCTTGTACATATCCTTGATGAGGGTAATCTACTTAGATGGGACTTTGTGCTTTTCTAAGGCCCACCACATGACATTTCTCGATACTCTGTCATAAGCCTTCTCAAGGTCGATAAAGACCATCTGCAAGTCCTTCTTTTGGTCCCTATATCTCTCCGTCAACTGACGTATTAGGAAAATCGCCTCCATGGTTGACCTGGAAATTGGTTTTGGGTCACACTCGTCACTCGTCGTAGGCGATGCTCGATAACCCTCTCCCAGAGCTTCATCGTATGGCTCATCAACTTAATCCCACGGTAGTTACCACAGCTTTGAACATCTCCCTTGTTCTTGAATATCGATACTAAAGTACTTCTCCTCCATTCATCAGGCATCTTGTTTGACCAGAAAATAAGGTTAAAAAGTTTAGTTAGCCATGCTAACGCTCTGGCGCCCAAGCATCTCCACACCTCAATGGGGATACCATCAGGGCCTATTGTTTTACCTCCCTTCATCCTCTTCATAGCCTCTCCGATCTCTGCCTCCCGAATTCTTCTCACCACGCGTCTATTGGTATCCTCAAAAGAGTCATCCAACTCCAGGGTAGGACCCTCACTCTCCCCATTAAACAATTTGTCGAAGTACTCTCGCCATTTGTCCTTGATCTCCCCATCCTTCACCAGTGGCCGATCCGACCCATCCTTAATGCATTTGATTTGGTTGATGTCCCTTGTCTTCCTCTCCCGAATCTTAGCCATCCTATAAATGTCCTTCTCCCCCTCCTTCGTGCCTAGGCGCTGATAAAGGTCATCATAGGCCTGTCCCTTCGCTACACTCACGGCACGCTTTGCATCCCTTCTCGCTATTTTATAGCTCTCAATGTTGGTTGCACTCTTGTCAAGGTGAAGGCTCTTGAAACACTCCTTCTTCTCCTGAATAGCCCTTTGCACCTCGTCATTCCACCACCAAGAGTCCTTCTCTTCCTGCTTGCCTCCCCTACTCACACCAAGGACTTCTGCAGCCACCTTCCGTACACATGTTGCCATCTTTAGCCACATGTCCTCTGCATCTTCTCCTTCTTCCCAAGGCCCCTCACCTAGCATCCTATCCCTAAACGTCTGCGCCGCTTCCCCTTTAAGCTTCCACCACTTCGTTCTCACGGTCTTGGTACATTTGTTTCGGTGGACACGTGTTCGGAATCAAAAATCCGCCACCACCAGCTTATGTGGGGGACAACACACTCCTCAGGTATTACCTTACAATCTACGCAAGCGCTTCTATCCTCCCTCCTTGTATAAAGTCGATCTGACTTGAGTGTCGTCCACTATGGAAGGTCACCAGGTGAGATTCCCTCTTCCTAAAGAGGGTGTTCGCTATCAACAAGTCGTAGGCCATCGCAAAACAAAAAATGATCAATTAGTACTACTACGCAATATGATTTGATTTTCATCAATTTCTGTCCTTTTTTCTTAGTGTTAAAAAAAATAAAAAAATTACAAAATAAACATATATTATAAGAAGCCTGAAATTAGATATATTAATAGCGGAAGAGATATAAACAAGAAACTGAGCAACAACTAAGTAATAAAATTACAACTAAAAAACAACAAGAAAACAACTTTAAGTTAACCAAATACGAGGGAGATGGAGAAAGGAACGAATCATAGTGATGCATGAATATTTAGAGCCCATAACAACAAATTCTAAATGTGCATAAAACTTGATTTTTGGGACACAAAACAACAATAACTTATCACATTTTAGTCATTTTCATGCCAAAATCTAATTTGAGTCGCAACCTCAAATGAATAACAAAACCTGAAACCCATGTCACGTGAACTTCAAGCCTAAGGGCCGTGATTTCCTCTTCCATTCTCGGCATCTGAACGTCTTGCCCCTCTTCTCAAAGCCCTTTGAGAGGGGCAGCGACAACCGTGGCTCCATCCGGCCCAACAGGCATGTCAAAATAGACAAATCGAATTCATCACACCATTTTTCAAGGACTAAAAAACACTAATTTCATAAAAAAAACCCAAAAACGAAAAGAAAAAAAACGAAAAGTAATGGAGGCAGGCGAAGGACAGTTTCCTCTATCTTAATCGCGTCCAATCCGATAATTGAAAAACATTAAAACCTACAAATTAAAGGAGAAAAACCAAATGAAAAAAATAAAGATTTAATTGATCAAACGCAAAAGAAAAAAAAATAATTTAATTGGGTGATTGATTTTACAGGGTCTTGTAGCTGTGGCTTCGTGTCGTCATTGGCGAGCCTGAAAAGGGGTTGTTTTACGGGTGTCTTCTCTCTTTAGTTCTCTTGCCGTCGTTGGATTGCCAGAACTTGAGATGGATTCATCTTCTTTTAGTTTCGGAACACTCTTTTAACGGTACGCACGACGGCTTGGAAGACGAGGAAGGTGTTGGGGATGGAATAGTCCATCGATCGCCATCTATAATTGAATTTTTTGGGGATAGAATTGTTTGAAATTCTTTTGAATTCATTTTTCAGAAATGGAGAATTGAATTTGATTTATGAGGGAGATAAAAAAGAATGAAATTGGAAAGCGGGAACCAAAAAAGATAGGTTAGACAAGTTCATTTAAGAGAGAGAAATAAGAACTAAAAAAAATAAAAAATAAAAATAAAATAAAAGCTAAAATCGCTACTTGATGTAAAAATGGAAATAGAAAAGGCGTTTTTGACTTAATAATAAGTGAAGTTCTTTATGTAAACAATCTACTTGAAAGGATAAAGGGTGAGGTTGTTGGAAAAATACAAAAGTAGTAACTTTTACTAAAAAAAATAATTGTTGACTTACTAATATAAGAAATAATAATGGGCCCCACATGTCAACCAATTTAATCGGATTTTGATAACAAATCTCATATTTTAGTAACGAACTTGGTCTTGTTTTGATAACAAATCTCTGATTTTGTTAACAGATTTGATCTGATTTGGATAACTAATCTCCGATTTTGATTACAAATCTTTTAAAATATCTATTTTTTTGGTAACACACTTCATATAATATACACACAATATATTGCCGATAATCTTTGGGATTTCTTTTGGTAACAAATTTCACAATTTTTTCGGGTTGTTTGAAGTACAATATTACAGAAAAAATATCGAGATTTGATAAATGATACTTGTCAAAATAATAATATTATTTTTCAATCAATCCAAAAAGCCTTAGCAAATTTAATTTTAACAAACTCCATTAATTTTGGTAAACTTTATATCACATTGATATGGAATATAATCTTCAAAATAAAAAAAAATAAAAAAAAATTGTTGACATCTCTCTTATCTCTCTTATCTATATATGAAGAAGTGAAAGCCCTTAAATGACGACAAGTGGCAGTTTGTTTGCTTGACATTTGGCATTTTTGTATGAAATTACTTGAATGCCCAAACACAAAACAACATCTCTAACTAATTTTGAAGGTTAATAAGGTAAATTCGTTGTCTTTTGTATTTTTTAGTGTTTTGACTCAAATATCCTTCTGTATTCAATTATTTAGGGGTTGTAAAGGTAATTTTAAGTGAATTCTTTTCATGTGCTGGCTTCTTGCGGGATTCGCTCCCTCAAAATCTGTTAGGACTGTCAAGATTTTAGGAGTGTTGTGTACACAACCGATAAGATCACTTTTTTCCCCAAAAGTACTTCACTTTTTTCGTCATTTTCATGCGCAGATCGAACGCTCTCAGCCATGGCCGCAGGAGTTCGAACAATTGGAGATACACGATGAAGCTGAAGGAGAATGTACAGTTCCGCCGACGTCGTCGCGGCGGGAGAAGGATGGTTTGAAGACGACCGAGCCTTCCGTCGTGAAATAGGGTTTCGTCCAAGAATTCGGCATCAACGAGGTGCGTTGCTTGGCTCAATCGCTTGACATGTGTTAGACTCGGGAATTAGGGTTCTTTTGAGGCTGATTTTACGTCATCTATTTTTAAAATTTGGCATAAGATTTTGTTATTGGTGAAGAGCCATCGGTCTCTTGCTGTGATTATGGATTGTGACTGTTGTTTTCTGATTCAGGTTTTAAATATTGTTTCAAAAAAAAAGTGCAAAACCTAATCTCGCAACTACACCTAAGTCCCAAATCTAAATTTTCGAAAGCCAAAAAACCGTAGCTGCGACGACGAGGCGACGGATGACACTGAAAGGAGCAGCTGCGACGGCGAAAAGGCGGCCAGACCTGCGATGCGTGCCGGAGACAGAGAGAGGGGAATACCTGGCAGGGCGACTAGCCGGATAGAGAGAGAGAGAGAGAGAGAGAGAGAGAGAGAGAGAGACCCGGTGGTGCAATGCACTGGCAACAGGGAGATAGGGAAACCCATAGAACAACGAATCGGCTTCATTTCGGCAATACATTCAGGTAAATACGGCTTAACTTTTTGGCTTATTTATTGATTCCAGCTTCGTCTTGCTTTCATTTTCACTTGTCACCATGTGGTTTTGTATACAGATTAGTGTCTCATTTGCCTTTGTTAACCATATTTGTTTTCATCGTCTCTTTGTATTTCCTTTGTTGTTAAGCGACCACAACTTGCACATGGTCTTTATCGACCTTGAGAAGGCTTATGACAGAGTACCGAGAAATGTCATGTGGTGGGCCTTAGAAAAGCACAAAGTCCCATCTAAGTACATCACCCTCATCAAGGATATGTACAAGGATGCGATGACGTGTGTCCGAACATGTGGGGGCGACACCAGCGACTTCCCAATTAAAATAGGACTATACCAGGGGTCAGCATTGAGCCCTTATCTATTTGCCTTGGTGATGGATGAGGTCACAAGGGACATACAAGGTGATATCCCTTGGTGTATGCTCTTTGCTGATGATGTGGTGCTAGTTGACGAGAGTAGAGCAGGGGTAAATAGGAAGTTGGAGCTGTGGAAGGACGCGTTGGAGTCGAAAGGCTTCAGACTTAGCAGGACGAAGACCGAGTACATGACGTGTGCTTTCAGCATGGCTCCACATGATGATGGTGACGTTACCCTTGACGGACAAGTGGTGGCCAAGAAGGAGACTTTCCGGTATTTGGGATCGATGCTACAAAAGGATGGCGGCATTGATGTTGATGTTAGGCATAGAATTGCAGCCGGTTGGTTGAAATGGCGTCAGGCGTCGGGCGTTCTCTGTGATAAGAGGGTGTCACAAAGGCTAAAAGGTAAGTTCTATAGGACGACGATTCACCCGGCGATGCTATACGGTGTTGGATGTTGGCCTACAAAAAGGCAACATGTCCAACAACTAAGTGTAGCAGAGATGCGTATGTTGCGTTGGTTATGCGGGCACACAAGAAGGGATAGAATCCGGAATGAGGATATTCGAGATAGGGTCAGGGTGGCTCCAATTGAGAAGAAATTGGTTCAACATCGGCTGAGGTGGTTCGGACATGTCCAACGGAGGCCTCCTGATGCACCGGTGCGTAGGGGAGTTCTTCAGCGGGTCGAGGATGTTAAGAGAGGTAGAGGTCGGCCTAAACTCACTTGGGAAGAGTCGGTTAAGAGAGACCTTAAAGATTGGAATATCTCCAAGGATTTAGCGGTGGATAGGAGCGCTTGGAGACTCGCTATCAACGTGCCAGAACCGTGACTTTTGCTCCTTCCTCTCTCTCTCTCTCTCTCTCTCTCTCGTTTTTTTTTTTAACCCTTCTGGTTCGAGTCTTTTTGTGTTTCTCTTGGGTTTCATCTCTAGCCTACCCCAACTTGCTTGGGACTAAAGGCTATGTTGTTGTTGTTGTTGTTGTAATTTTCTCTCACAAACCCTACCTTTTTTCACCTGATATTCTCTCAATCAACAGACCCCAAAAATGATTACAGCAGCCGAGATCGGTAGACCGCGTTTGTGAGCGGTGACAACCGACGATTTCGGGCGATGGCAGCGGCACTACTACATGGAGTTTCTGAAGAGGTCGTGTACGGACCGGTTCGGGCTTATGCCTTAGGTTTTTGCTTATGTTTGTGGCTTTTGCCCTGCTCTTATCCTCAGCTGGTCGGCGCCAAGGACATGATGGCCATATTTTTATCTTTTAGATTTTTTATTGGCATGGTATTTAGATTTTATATATTTTGGTAATAGGTTGAGCTTGAGCCCAATGAATGTAAGATTGACGAATATTGTATGAGGTATAGGCTTCTAAAGGAGATAAATGACAGGAACTGATTGTTACTGGCAACATTGTCGACCTGAAGCTCAGGTAATTCTCTGTGCTTTACCTTTTTACCTTTTTTTTTCTTGCATGTTCTATTTGCATTTTGTGTACGTGCGAAGGCTGATTATGAAAAACCTAAGAGCAGGAGTAGTAGTCATTGTTTAATAATAAAACCCCTAGCTGGTTTTGAGTAACTTAATGTATAGTCTGTCAAATTGTGATCTTAGTTTCTGTTGATTCTGTTTTCACCTTGCTTTCATTTTCACCTGTCACGTGGAGCTGGCATCTTCGGAGGAAGGGGAAACCAACTCCAGCATTGATGAAACGTGTGTTGACCTTGCATTCAACTGTGGCAAGTCGTGTTTGGTCTGCAGAGAACATTTGTTTGTGAAATTAGAGAACATCCTTTTCTTCTTAGCTCCTAATTAAAGATGCTTTATGGATCTTACAAACAAGTGATAAACAATCTATCTCAAAGACTGAGAATTAATATATCTGACAAGACCTGCTTGGAAATAGCTTCAATTGAAAGCCACTTATGTACCTGTTGTGCTTTGGAAAGCACAACAGTACCATAGTGCTGTTGAGATGCTCGATAACAGGCAAGTCGTCTTCTTGGACTAGGAGTCTTCGAGTGTCTTGGTGATTTTGAAGCATCATCCTTTTGTGATAGCAGGCGTCAAATCAAACCTTTTATTAGCCTTCAAATCTTTATCTTGTTTCATTAGTGGACAACTTATATTTTCCAATGGCAGGTGCTTCAATGGGTCACTACTGCTTTATTTGTGTTTAACAAAAAGATTTTACATTGATTTGTCTGCAGCGAAAAGTTCTTTCTTTCGACTCCATTTTATTATTTTCTATGGACCAATGCTCGCACATATATCACTTTGTTTTTTCTTGTTCAAGATGGCCATTTTTTAAAGATTCTGAATTTGGTAAGTAAGTTTTTCTTGAGAAATGTATTGATGAATTTCTTATTTATCTAAATAAAGACAAATTATGTGCATGCTGCATCTTCTCATCTTTGCATATAATTTGCAATAAAAAATGCAGCACATGCTTGAGATATATCCAATTAACTGGTATATTTTCATCAGAAGAAGAAAAGCCTGAAGAATCTCCAAGTTTGCAGCCAAACATGGATTTCATATTTGAAGTAGAGAGTAGATAGCTCTAAAACATAAACATTGCTCTAAGTTGAACTCTTATTACTTGCTTGTTTTTTTAGGGAGCAAAGTGAGTCTCGACCATACAAATAAAGCGAAGCGGGCATAGACTTTGCTGCTATTTATAAAAATTCTGCTTTGTATGATTGAGTCCTAACACTAACTCCAAATTTGCCATTTTTTGGACAATAAAATTCTTGAATAGTTGTTGGTGTTTCAAATCTAAGTAAAATAATTGAATAATTTCTAAAGCAAAATTTATTTTAGGATGCATTGGTAGCAAAAATATATAAACCATCAATATTCCTTTGGATATTAAACCATTTAAAATTGTTCGTTTACATTTGTGGCCAAAGATGTGGATAATATGATGCTCGATTGTGTTGCAGTTAAAACTGTAGATGTATTAAATTTAGTAACGGAGGTGATAAAAATATAAAAAAGTTCAAATGATAATTTCTTGGACAGACAATTTTGAAAGGTTCTGAAAATGAGTTGCGAATAATAACAATAATATGACAAAGGATCTTGAGACAATGTTAACTTAACACGCATAATATATGTAAAGAGCTGCAACAACAATTGAGTTTCAACAATTGCCTATAATGCTGTGTAATGAGGCATTTATGGTGAAAGTTTATTGGAGATGAATTCGACTGATCATTGTAAGTGACGACAAATTTTCACTATATTTTTAAACTAAATTAGAGTCCGCCGTGCGTGCACGGCGCGAGACAACTAGTACTAATATAAGCATTACCAATGGGCCTCACATGTCAACCAATTTAATCGATTTTGGTAACAAATTTGATCGGATTTTGATAACAAGTCTCAGATCTTGGTAACAAATTTGATCTTATTTTGATAACAAATCTCGGATTTTGTTAACAAATTTGATCTGATTGTGATAACAAGTCTCAGATTCTGGTAACAAATATTTTAAAATATCGGTATAACAAATCTTTTAAAATATCGGTTTTTTTTTTAACACGCTTCATAGTTATTTACACATAATATATTGCCCATAATCCTTGGGATTTCTTTTGGTAATAAATTTCACAATTTTTTCAAATTGTTTGGAGTTATTGCAGAAAAAATCTCGAGATTTGATAAATGATACATGTCAAAATAAAAATATTACTTTTCAATCAATCCAAAAAGGCATATCAAATTAAAATTTAAAAAATTCAATTAGTTTTGGTAAACATTATGTTACATTGATATGACACATAATCTTCAAAATAAAAAATAATTGTTGACTTATTAATATAAACATTATCAATAGGTCCCACATATCAACCAATTTAATCGAAATTTGGTAATAAATTTTATCAGAGTTCGATAACAAGTCTCGGATCTTGGTAACAAATTTGATCGGATTTTGATAACAAATCTCAGATTTTGTTAACAAATTTGATCTGATTGTGATAACAAATCTTAGATTTTGGTAACAAATATTTTAAAAGCGTAAAGTGCGCCAAACCCCCCTGTGTTATAGGAAAGTGCGCCAAACCCCCCTGTGTTTTAGGAAATAGGCGCCTTACTACCCTGTGTTTTAAAAAATGCATAACACCCCCTTGTATTAGAGTAACCGATGCACACGCTTCCTTTTTTTATTTGTCCAGTTAACGGAGTTAATTTTTTGCTGAAAACCCCGTTATACCCTCCGAATTTATTATATATATTTTTGATAAATTGAATTTATCACGATATTTTAAAAATATCGCGATAAATTGGCTTAAAAAATTTTGCAGGCCATGAGGTTTGAACCCTAGACCTCATGGGAGGAAAGGAGCATTGCTACCACCCCACCAGTCCAACTTGTGTGTTAGATTTAAGAACGTTAAATATATATAGACATTACACATGTACAAATCAAATAAATTAAATTTAAAAGATAATGTAAATTATATTAAAATACATTAATAAACTATAAGCTTATAATAAATTGAAATATAATAAACTCTGCAAAATAAATTGAATAATTACAATAACTTATATGTATTTATACAAAAATTATAGTTAAAATAACAATATTTATTGTATTTAATTTAAATTATTTTCATCTACTTTTGTTTTTATTATTTATTTTAAATTGTATTATTTCATATTATACTATTGAATTATTCATTTTATTTCATCTTATTATATCTTAGTTATCAAATTTTATTTATTTTGTTTAACTTAATACAATGATATAAAATTAAAATATATTTTACTAAATAAAATTTTGAAATTAAAATTATTTATTTCTATTTAAAATCATTTACTAAAAATAATAATTTCTTTCTAATTTTTTATTCATATGGTATTGAAGAGTAAATTGTACTAAAAATTAATAGATAAATTATATTTTTATTTTACTGTTAATTTAATATTTTTATTTATTTTAATATACTATTTTATAATAAGTTAATTTATTTTACATTAACATTTTTATATTTTATTATTTTATATTATATTTTTTATGTTATTTTAACTAGTTTACTTTAATTTTATTCATTTTCTAATTTAATATTATTATTATTATACATTTACAATTTATATTATTAATTTTATTTTAATAAATAAAATTGTTAATTTATTTAATTTTAATTCCTGCTACTATAATTGCTTTTATCTTACTTTATTATATTTTATTTTTCATTATTTTTATATTAATTTAATTTATTTCATGTTATTATTATATTATTATTATTGTTATGATTATTTAATATATATTAAATGTACCTACTATATTAATTATTGTTTTTATTTTTAAATCTAATTTTTTTTATTATTATATATTTCCAAATTTATATTAATTTTAATTTTATAATAGAAATATATAATTTATTTAATTTCAATTCATGCTACTATATTAAGTTCTATCATACTGTATTTTTTACATTATTTTTATTCTCAAACTCTTATTATTATTATTATTATTATTATTATTATTATTATTATTATTATTATTATTATTATTATTTAATTTGTTTTAAATTTACCTATTATATTTTTATTTTACTTTATTAATTCGTTTAGAGTTGATATAATAAATGTAGTTGTGTACAATTCTTACACAAGAATTTATATGGCCCATTGGTTTAGTGGGCAAGTTCACCTCCTTTAGAACAGAAGGGTATAAGGGTAATTTATTAATTATGTAAAATAAAAAAAATGTAAAATTTTCGCAGGTATAGAAGGTGTTGTGCACGCGCCGTTAAGTTGGACGGAATGGGTGAATCATGCAACAACTACTTAAATACAAGGGGGTGTCATGCATTTTTTAAAACACAGGGTGAAGCGCGCCTATTTCATATAACACAGGGGGGTTTGGCGTAATTTACCCTATTTTAAAATATCGGTTTCGTTGGTAACACGCTTCATAGTTATTTACACAATATATTGCCGATAATCGTTGGGTTTCTTATGGTAACAAATTTTACAATTTTTTTGGATTGTATGGAGTTAAATATTGCAGAAAAAATCTCAAGATTTGATAAATGATACATATCAAAATAAAAATATTATTTTTCAATCAAACCAAAAAGCCTTACCAAATTAAATTGTAACAAACACCATTAATTTTGGTAAACATTATGTCACATTGATATTACACATAATTTTCAAAATAAAAAATTAATTGTTGACTTACTAATATAAGCAATATCAATGGGCCCACATGTCAACCAATTTAATCGGATTTTGGTAACAAATTTTATCGGATTTGGATGACAAATCTCGGATTTTGGTAACAAATTTAATCTTATTTTGATAACAAATCTCGGATTTTGTTAACAAATTTGATCTGATTGCGATAACAAATCTCAGATTTTGATAACGAATCTAGGATTTTTATAACGAATCTTTTAAAATATCGGCTTTTTGGTATCACACTTCATAGTTATTTACACACAATATATTGCCAATAATCTTTGAGATTTCTTTTGGTAACAAATTTCACAATTTTTCGAATTGTTTGGAGTACTATATTGCAGAAAAAATCTCGAGATTTGATAAATGATACATATCAAAGTAAATATATTATTTTTCAATCAATCCAAAAAGCCTTACCAAATTAAATTGTAACAAATTCTATTAATTTTGGTAAACATTATGTCACATTGATATGACACATAATCTTCAAAATAAAAAATTAATTGTTGACTTACTAATATAAGCAATATCAATGGGCCCCACATGTCAACCAATTTAATTGGATTTTGGTAACAAATTTGATCTTATTTTGATAACAAATCTCGGATTTTGTTAACAAATTTGATCTGATTGTGACAACAAATCTCGGATTTTGATAACCAATCTTTTTTTTTTTTGGTCGAAACGATAGAGGATTTATATATAAACGCACAAATGTGCAAAGTTACAACAACTAGCTGAATAATACAATCGACGACTGAGAAAACTAGGAGGACAGGTCCGAAGACCGCCTAGATCCGAAAACTAGCAATGCTAGAATACTCGGCAACACACTAAATACAAACACACAAAACAACAACAACAAAAAAACAACACAAGACCCCCACAGGGTAATTCCCGAGTGTCGGACCCCTACAGAGTAATGGAAATGACACTCGGGTGCACAGAGGCCAACGACCCAGACCTAAAACACAACGACAAAACACAAACACAGATACGAACACACTAAACAAGAACAACAAACCAATGTACAACAAAACCAAAGAAGAAAAAACACAGCTAAATAAAAAAAGCCCTTCCACAGCAAGTCAGTCAGCTCGAACCAGCGGAGAACAGTCAATATCAGAGGATAATCCAAGTCCAGGGACGGCTCCCGAAACTGCCACAAGGACTATACAAGAAGTCGAACCCAAACACAAACCACACTCCAAAACGACCCGCGTCAACCGGAAGGACAACCAAACACGCACCCACTCTAGCACCTCCCGAGCATGCCTAACACCACTAGCCGAGCGTCGGAGCACCAGATTTCCGCCGTCTAACACCACTAGACAAAACAGGGGACGGCTCGGGCCCTCAGTTCCGACTCCCGTCAGAGCCCCACCCCGCCTCTCAACCCACTACCCAGCCAATAGAACCGCAGACCACCGACGTCCGGACCCGACAACCCCGAACGGAGATCTGCCGAAAACAGGACCGCTCAAGGTGGCCCTCCGGTGGCCCTCCGGTGGCCCTCCATTCGCGCACAGAATCAGAAATAGTAACAGAAGCGGGAGAAGAAAACGGCATACTCACCTCCAATCGAGACCGGCGGCCAGTCACCTGCAAGCCGATCGACGACCAAGGGGCAGCTGCCTCTAATCTCTACCACGCCGGCGAACGAAGGGCAATCCAGACCAACATCACAGGCACGCTGCAGCAACACTGGAGGACCGGGACAACAGAGGAGGGGTGGCGGTTGAGCGCGACCACCGGCCGGCGCCGCACTGTTGTCGAGGAAGGCAACTCAAATCGACGAGGGTTTGGTTTTTAGGATTTGGGGATTTTTCTCTCTCTAAATACTTACTATAGAAAATGATAACAAATCTTTTAAAATATCGATTTTTTGGTAACCCACTTCATAGTTATTTACACACAATATATTGCCAATAATATTTAGAATTTCTTTTGGTAACAAATTTCACAATTTTTTCAGATTGTTTGTAGTTAAATATTGCAGAAAAAATCTCGAGATTTTATAAATGATACATATCAAAATAAAAATACAATTTTTCAATCAATCCAATAAGTCTTACAAAATTTAATTGTAACAAACTCCATTAATTTTGGTAAACATTATATCACAGTGATATGACACATAATCTTCAATAATCGATAAAATTCGAGACACATGTAACACGATCCATATTTTTTGTTTTTTTATAACAAAAACGGATAAACATACTTTTTTGAAGTTGATCATAATCACATTATTTAGGAAAATAAATTCTACTCAACTTAAAAACCTGACGTAAATCAATTTTTAAATTCCCGTGCGCGGCATATGTGACATACACAAATGTCTATATAACCATCCCCAACATTGAACCAAAATTTTTCTACAACCAATACATCCCACAAAACATATTTGTTTTTACAAGTTTTTTCGTATACATTCAAAATGACATTGTATTTTGGAGTAATCAGGGTTATCAAATAATATTGGCATCTATAAATCGATTCTAGGTAATTGCAGGATCATTATCAATGGTAAAAACCAACATTCTCAAGTGGAGGAGTGCATTTCCAATATATCGTTTTGACTTTAGGAACTTTCTAACTTTAATGGATGTTCATAATGTTGATGAAACCATGTTGTTTGGTACGTTATAATTTTTTGTTTATTTTTTATTTCGATTTTTTTAAGTTAAATTTTTTAATAAACTATATTATACATTATACCTTTCAATATGATGCGTTGTCTTATATTTTTGTAGATGTTATTGGATTGGTTGTTTCAACACAACTTATTCAAATATGAAGGTTGTCGAGGGAGTTCCTACCCAAATGATTGTATTCTCTATTATGGATTTGGAGTAAGAATCTTTAGCATTAGATATTCATATTTTATATTCTAATGTTTTATATGATTTTTTTCTATTATATTTCGATTTTAATGTTTTACGCATGTAATATAGTAAAAAAAATTAAAATACCAATGTTCAAAATTTATTTTCGCAACTCATAATATGCCCTTTAGAAACTTCTTGGACATTGTGTAGGGGAAACATAAAGAACTGCATGGTTTGGGGCCAGTTAAATGTTGTTGTCTCCCGTGTCACAAACAGAAATGGTTTGAAAATCCTAATTTATGGCGAAGATGACGTGCGAAAGAATCAAACCATAAACGTTGTATATAAGGCATCAATGATATATAGATTTTTATTTTCATTATATTTATTAATTATTAATGACATGATCTTTCCTTTAGTAAGTACTTTGAATTTTAGCTTAAAATTGTTTTTTAAAAGGGACGGAGATAATAAACTCTCGTGCATCGCACGGGTACTGTACTAGTATATATAAAGAGGAATTCATTGCTAAATAAAGATGATATGCAATGACTATAATTGGCAACATTTCTACATTTTTTGTGTAATTGTAAGTTTAATGTTTTTTGCATTTGTCAATAATACTTTAGATCCGTGTTTGCATTTGCACTTTGCATTAACTTAACTAAATTAGTATTCAATTAATAATTCAAATTAATATGGAATCTACATTAATATTTATGCGACTTACTATTCAGCTAACTTTGAAGTTTCTAAAAGTTATTGATTGAGAATTTTAAGTAGAAAATCTATATAAAAATAATAATAAATTTCAGTTTCAGTTTTTCTAAGAATAAAAATCAATTATAAGTATGAGAATCATTCAGATATTAATAATGCATAATAATATAAATTTAATAATGCATAAAAATATAAATACCACCAATTAAGATAATGACACCCAATGATACCATAAATATCTGAACCTATAATTATACCATAAATCATTATTGAATAATACAATATTACCTACCATAAACGCATGGTAGGATGACGAATAATATAATAATACCTATCATAAACACAGTGCATTGTTGTAGTAGGATATGTTTAAATATGTTATAGTAATATAATATACCTACCATTGATTCGGTAGAATATATTTCTGAATCCATATAAATTTCAATGTGTATATAAACTAAGAAATCACAAAAGAAAATATAGTGATACTATCAGTATTGAATAATATAATATAACCTACCATATACGTCGTGTACTGCCATTGTTGCAGAGTTATCTCTATAGGATGACTATTATATAACATGCTCATGCGGTACGAGTTTATTCATCGCCTATTTTCTTTGCATTATTACAGTGTCTTGTGATTTAAGAAAAAAATGGCGCTTATCAAAGATATCAACATGTCCAAAACAGAGTGGGATCTCAAGCTTCGTTTGATTCGGTATTACGATAAAACTTTCATCAATGATAGGACTTGTGTGTATGGATTCGACTGTGTGTCATGATTCTGAGGTATCGTAAGTTAGTTGATCTTTATTCAATAATTTAGTTTCATAATTATAATTCAAATTTTATTTTTTGTAGGGTATGCGCGTGCACGCTACAATGAAGAAAAATAATATGAATCAATTCAAGCCCAAACTCAAGGAAGGAAAAGTCTACCGTTTGAGGGATCCCTATGTGCCTCCGGGATGTGGCGATGCTTATTACCTACGTATGCTTCTAAACTTTGTTCGGGGTGCAACGTGTTTTGCTGATTATAGAAAGATTGACAATGTTCAGTGTGATTCATATCGTGAAGCATGTTATGCTTTGGGCGTATTGAAAGATGATAAAGAGTATATTGATGGGATAACCGAAGCAAGCAATTAGGCGTCTGCTGAGTCATTACGTTGCATGTTTTCGTCTTTACTATCTTCGGATTCTATGGCCCGACCAGAACATGTATGGGAAATGTGTTGAGAGCTACTATTTGATGATATTTTATATAATCGACCAAAATTGTTGAATTCTCCAGGTATAAAGTTATCGATTCATTTACGAAGAATAAAAAATCAGTGTTTAAATAATGTCGTTACATAATATCTTTGATATGACTACATTGACTTATTAAAATAATTACATTGTAGAATTGAATATTGGCAAGGACGAGATAAAAATTTTGGCTCTATGCGAAGTTGAAAAGTCATTGCCTAGACGTGGGAGGAGTCTACGAGATTTTGATTCTATGCCTTACCCGACTATTGATGATCGTGAGAATAGTCGTAATAGGATGTTGCTTGATGAACTCAACTATGATCGAAAAGTTATGGCAGTTGAACATGATAAGCTACTGTCCACAATGACTGTTGAACACAGTGACGGATCTAGAAATTTCACTCAAGTGGGCCCAATTTTAAATGTTAAATAACGAGCTTGTAGTTTAAGTGGAAACACTCCGTTCATATAAAAATGTATTTAGTATAAATAAAAATATTGATACGTGTACCATCAAGTTTTTAAATCATATAATCCATATCACCCCCAAACTTTTTAAAAAAATAAACAAAAAAAATTATGTATTTATAATTTAAGTTCAACATCTATTTTTTTTTTTGGCCAAAACGATAGAGATATTATAAAAACAATCAAAATACAAGGCAGCCACCAGCTGAATACACACAGCCAACAGCTGAATACACGCAGCCAACAGCTGAAAAAGTGGGAGGACGCGTCCAAAGGACCGCCTAGAACCGACCCCACAAGGGTAAAACTCAAGAACAC
The DNA here is from genome assembly GCA_008636005.1 of Striga asiatica. Taxonomy (NCBI): domain Eukaryota; kingdom Viridiplantae; phylum Streptophyta; class Magnoliopsida; order Lamiales; family Orobanchaceae; genus Striga; species Striga asiatica. Next base: position 898,387 of record BKCP01008181.1, on the reverse strand, counting down.
GACTAAAACACTAAAATACTAAAAATAACACAGAGACCCCAACAGGGTAATACCCGAGCATCTGGCCCCAACAGGGAAATCAAATTGACACTCGGGCTCACAGAGGCCAAGGGCCCAAACCAAAAATACAAGACACAGACACAACCAAAGAACCAACAACACAGAATACGGACAAACCACATAGAAAACTCTAGAACAAAACACCTAAAAATCAACAATAAAGCCCTTCCTCGGCAGAAAGATCAAGCCAGACCAGCAGATGAACGGTCAAAATCAGGGAGAGATTCGAAGGCCCGGTACCTGCAACCTACACTGCCTAATGCCTATCTGAAGCAGATGCCAAATCCAGAACCAAACACCAATAACGACCCGTCCCCAGCCAGAGAGAGTCGACATTCCTCAACAGCTAACACCACTAGCCGTTACCAACACCGCACCACCCGCCTAACACCACTAGCCGAGTACCGCAGCGCCGGCTCCCCCGAACCCAACAAAGAACCGGGGAGAGAAAAGAAAGTCGCCCCCCCGCTCAAACAACCCAGCGCGAACGCCACGGGTAGCCTGAGCCTCGCCGCTCTCTCCAATTCACCCGTCCTCCGACAGCTCGGCATCTCCAGGAGGTTGTCCACCGGAACTGCGTCACCTCGCCGGGAGAAGGGGAGTCCGACCACCAAGCTGCCGCCTGAGCGAACTGAGGAGGGAGGACCACCTCATCGGCCACCGAGAGTAGCCGCCGAGGGAGACCGCTGCAATGGCCACCGTCGCGACCGGAGAAGGAGACGACCACCGGAGTTCCAGCCATCCCGAACGGGAAAGCCGCCTGCCGCCAGAGACGCGTAGAATCAGGGATGAGGAGCGAGCCGCCGAGGGCTACCGCCGGTCGAAGCCACGATTTCGCCGAGGAAGGCAGACGCCGGAGCAGCTAGGACGAGCGGCGGATTTGGGGCTTAGGTTTTCTTCTTCGACGAGCAGCGATTTGGGGCTTAGGTTAAAGTCTAAGTTCAACATCTATAACTTATGGAAAAATAAGTTTTTTTGTTGAAACTTTGATTTAAATTGAACCTTTACACAACATTCCATAGCAATTTTTTTATGAAAGCTTATCAAATGAATATTTTTTTAAAAAAAATAAATAAAGTTAAAAATATGTGATTACACAAAAAAAGAGAGTCAAAATCAACATTAAAAATATAACAATCCAACTAATAAATGCTCGATTTTATAAATCACTAAATCTATTTACAATTAAGAGACCGAAATAGTAAATCATTATAAAAATTATCAATAGCTTATCTAAAAATTTAAAATATAAAGATTGTTGGTATATTTTTCAATAAATAGATAATATTATTAAGTTAAATAAAAATAGCATAGGAAATAAGTTTTAATTAGTAATATATTGTAAATGTTTTATAAATTTGTTTACATATATTATAGTATTATTTTATATATTTATTGATTTTTAATAAGTTTTAATTATTAACATATTAGTAAATATTATTTTGTATTTGTATATATATTAGTAATATATATATATATATATATTGATTTTCTTAAAAAAATGAGGGGGGCCCATGGCCCCCCCTGGGCCCCATGTGGCTCCGTCATTGGATGAACAACGCTCCATATATGAAACCATAATGAAATATGTCTGTTGTAATAAAGATGGTCTATTTTTTGTTTATGGTTACGATAGTACTGGAAAGACATCCTTGTGGAGAGCTTTATCTTCATGTCTTCGATCCAAAGGAAAATGGCATCAAGTGGAATAGCATCTCTTTTATTACCTGGGGGAAGAACTGCACATTCTAGACTCGCATTCCATTTCAGCCAAATGAGGACTCAAAATGCAATATAAATCAATCGAGTCCACTTGCAGAGCTGATTATTCGTGCATCCCTTATAATTTGAGATGAAGCTTTTATGATGAATAAGTATTGTTTTGAAAAGCTCTCGATACCACGTTTAAGTTAATAATGTCTGTTATCTATCCATCAAATAAGCATAAAGTGTTTGAAGGAAAAACGGTTGTTTTTTGTGGAGATTTTCGGCTAATAGTACCTGTTGTCCCTAAAGGAAGTCGACAAGACATTGTTAATGCAACGATTAATGCATCTAAAATTTGGAAAGATTGTCGAGTTTTGAGATTGACTAAAAACATGAGACTTCAGAGTCATGGTGGGAATGAAGAGTACCATAAGTTGGTTGAGTTTGCTGAGTGGATTGCAGGAATTGGAGATGGAACAATTGGAGGAAGCGAAGACGGTTGTGCGGATATTGACATACCTGGTGAATTTTTGTTGCGGAATTCTGATGACCCCATCGCAACCATCGTGGAAAGCACTTATCCAATGGTTAAAGATTGCATTGATGATCCCAACAATTTGAAAGATAGAGCTATATTAGCTCCAACATTAGATGTTGACTCCATCAATGAATATATGTCATATTTGAATCAATCGAGGGTCATACTTATTTAAGTTCTGACAGCACATGCAAATCCGATGGTGGTGTTGATTTCTTGTATGACCTGCACACGCCGGAGTTCTTAAATATTATAAAATGTTCTAGTGTTCCAAATCATGAATTGCACTTAAAGGTTGGGACTCCTGTCATGTTGTTGAGAAACATTGACCATTCGATCGGTCTGTGTAATTGAACACGATTGGTGATAACGAAGCTTGTCACTCACGTGCTTGAATGTAAGATTCTAACAGGATCAAATATTGGATATAAGGTATTGGTACCGAGACTTTCCCTAACTCCATCTGATCTCAGGATACCCTTCAAGTTCTAGCATAGACAATTTCCTCTTATGGTTTCTTACGCAATGACAATCAACAAGAGTCAAGGGCAGTCGTTATTCCATGTCGGAATTTACTTGAAAAGACCCGTGTTTAGTCATGGTCAATTATATGTTGTTTCTCGAGTCACTAATCCACAGGGGAAAGAAAAACTACTAAAAATGTTGTCTATCGAGAAGTTTTCCACAATTTGTAATACCATACAATATTACATTTTCACTATCGACTCAATAAAATTGTTATTTATTTTTCAATTACTTTTTATGATATATATATATATATTAATATATTTATTAAAATATTTTATTAAATATGTCTCGTGCATCGCACGGGTGAAAATACTAGTAATAACTATAGGGTGAGTTTGGTTTTGTGCAAAACCATACTGAATAATTTTAAAAGATAATCGAGTCAGAACTGAACCAAAATTTTGTTACATTAAAATAACTGATCTGAATCGGTATTTTATTTTGCCTTGATCTTTTTATATATGTATATATATAATTTTGTACGATTGGGTACAAAATCATAATGGATCGATCCAACCGCCAAGAAAAGAGATAGACATTGTTTGAATGTAAATGCAAAGTTTCTCATACTTTGTAATTTTATATGTTATATTTTAATACCTTTTTATCATTTGTGTCTACTGGAACTAGGAGTAATCAAGTATAATCAATATAATGAACTTTATAAATATCCCATTATAACGTTATCTATCTACTAGTCGAATTACAAAACTCGTGTAATACGCTAATCTTAATTAAGAAACTTTTTTTAATTTAGAACGAGGCTTGTTATCCATAAAACTCACTCATAAGGTAGATTTATTGTTATTCACCATTTATGTTGTTGGTGTTGGGTCAACTCCTAGATTCAGATTAAACCGGTGAAAATGAGCTTTGATCTGTCCGAACCGCCAAGAACACATGCAAGAACTCAACGCCAGAGGGGTTCCCAGCGAAGAGGCTCCGATGCTTAAGTAAGTATCAGGAAGATGATGATGATGCTCTGTAAGCAGTATGAAATGTATCTAAAGTGTAAAGTTGTGATATGATGATACCTTAGCCCCTTGGGGAAAATACATGCCCGGAATGTCTTGCTCGAGTGCCCGCGGTCAGTCTGCCCAGCTGTTCGGATCTTCATTGCTTATCTGTATCCTAAGATTCATCATTATCTCTTAAGCTCACTAAACATCGAGATGTGATCTCTGTTGATGTAACCCTCGAGTTGCGAGGTGAGTGAAGTCGATCTCGAGATGTGGGAGGTCGACTGGAATTCTTCGTAGGGAGGAGTGAAGCATCGTTCTTGGATACTCCTCGAGGTCCTTGAATTACTCGTCTTTTCGCCTGTATCAAGCTGCCATGTGGTTAGATTCATCTTCCAAGTCCTTATCTCATAAGTCGATATCAAGGATCCCGAGTCATCGTCTTCCTATGTATAGTCGTCATTTGATAGTTATCGCGAGTCGACGCGCTCAACTCGAGTCGTCATAGATGGATCGATTTACTGCTCGGTCGAACTATCAACACTGTCCGGTCTACGTGAATAATGGCTATATCACATGCACAATGTGAATTTTAGACAATGATAAATTCTATATATACGATATAAAAAATAATAACATATAAAAAAACTATTAAATTTTAAAATATATTTATTAAGTAATTAATCAAATATTAATCTTAAAAGTTGGAATACATAATGTAAAATTCACACTTATACACCATAATTTGATGCATAGAATTACAAAACACTTGATTCATACAATTACCAAAGCAAAACTATTGCGATACNCTTTTTGAAAAAAAAAAAAAAATATTTAGGCCATGCTTGTTTATAAAATAATTTGCTCACATTTATAAACCAATTATTATTACATATTACATCAACTTTAATTCACTATTCACCCACTCACATAATTTTAACTATCTATCATTTTCAATCATTCATCTCATACTTTTACATCAAATGAGTAATAATCATTCTATTTAGATATTATTTTAATACATTATTGAATTTTTACTAATAATTAATCCTACCACATTTTTTAAATTTAACTCTAGTTAATCAAAATAACTCATTTTGAGCAAATTATTTCATAAACAAACATTTACTCATTCGTCCAATTTTAATATATATCATTTACAATAATTATTTTATATTTTTATATTATATTAATTTTAATCATTTTACTTTACTAGAACAAGCATTAATTCATCATCATTGATTCATTTCATAAAAGAATCGTAATAACAATTTTAAGTATTTTACAATCACACATTTGTTTTCGAAAATAGTCAACCCAAAGAGAATCTATCAACAAAAAAGGAAAAAAACCAACAGAGGAGAAAAAAAAAAAGGAAAAACTGTGGCCTGTGGGTGGTAGAGTGAGGAAATCCAGCCAATAATCCAAAACCCTAGTTCCTCTCCATGCGATTTTGCTCTCAATCTATAATAACTGGATTAAGTATCGGCAATTAGGGTTCTATCTGCACTAATCAATATGGTAAGTGATGATATTTTCCGTCATTTGTACAGTATTATCGTTTTCCTTTTTCTTTTTGTTGGATAATTTTCTTCTGTTGGATTCACTATTGATTTGATGCTAAGATTGAATTTTTCCAGCTGAGTATGCTTCTTGTTGCTGTTATTAGTGTTGTAGTCATTATCATAAGCAGTGCGTTTGTTGAGATGCTATCATCGGTGACTTCACTGTTTAGTTTACACGACCTCGCAAGTTTTATTCTTTATGTTTGTTTGTTTTAATAAATTGTCTGAAAATGCTCGATTTTGAAATCTGTTAACTGGGATTGATTACTGTGAGGTGTTATTTGGCATGGCAGAACAAATTGGGTCGAGGGCAGCGGGAAAAGGTGCAGCAGTTCATGTCAATTACTGGGGCAAGGTATCTCAAACACCATTTCCTTCTTTCGATTTATCATTTTTTCCTTTGAGATTTGATCTTCTCTGTGCGGATTGTTCAGCTGTATTTACGTGATTTTATCACATTTCACATTGACAGCTACGTAAATGTTACATGAGTTTTTGTTTATGCTGATTGAAATCTGAAATGCTTTTAACACTGCCATGAGTATCCAACTTTTAGTATTCTGCTGATATGAGCATTTTCTTTTGTGTTTCCATTTTTGGTGCCCTGTAACAGTTATTTCTTATGTGTGTTGAACTTTGATGGTGATCGATGTAATTTTGCAGTGAAAAGATTGCTATTCAGGCACTGAAGTCCAGTGAGTGGCAATTTGAAGGAGCATTTGACATATTTTACAGCCACCCTCATGTAAAGTCGGTTGCTGACACGAGACATTTAGAAGAGCTTTACAATAGATACAAAGGTAGTTTTTTTTTTATGTCTTTTAGTCTTTGCTGAACACTACAAAATGTTTTTATAGCTGTTTTCAAAGGCATTGTCACTTTTCAAGCTATCTTTGGTCAATGAGTTTAGGTTCAAAAGCAACAATGACATGTTTACTTGTGTATTATCCTGTTGTGATATGGAAAATTTACGTTTGTTTATGTCACTATTATATCACAAGCAAACCATTTTCCTTCTCTCTCCCCCTCTCGCTCTCTTTCTCTCTCTCCGTGCGTGTGTTTTGGTTTGTTCTTCATTCCTTGCATTTTGCAATCAAAGTATCTATATATAAATGAGGCCAGTTGCCTAATATAATCTTCAGTTATTCTCAGTGCAGATAACGTGGAGACCTTTGTGTCTTCATATGATATCCAAACTTACTAGCCTTTTTTCTGCGAGTTCCTCTTAACTATATAACTGAAAGTTTACCGGTAATGATTGAAATTTTAAATAATTTACTTTACATGAAGGGAAACTTCTCACATCTATATTTTTGTAAATCACTTGTACTACTCGTGACATACTTTCATCTTAAATTGGGTTAGCGTTTCGCATGCAAAGATAATTTCGTTGTCTGAAAAATGTTTTCTTTCCTCATTCATGGCTTAGAAAAATGAAAAAATCTTTGTTGTGGCCTGTCATATTTTACAGATCCCTATGCTGATATGATTTTAGCTGATGGAATCACTTTGTTGTGCAACGATCTTCAGGTAGATTTAGCAATTACACTAATGCTCTTCCAACCTGTAATTATGTTTGATCATAAAGGTCGTATCAATTTATGGTTTTACTTTTACCTGTAGAGCATATTATTTTTGGGATCACATATTAATAAGCCAGTTGTCTTTTCCTAATCTGAATTTTATGAGTACCCACTGCTTTAATGACATATGGAGCGTTTTCTCTTTTGGTAGGTTGATCCGCAAGATATTGTCATGGTAAGTTATTTCTGAAACTACGCACCAAATGTACTGTTGCATAGATTTCTCAGTTTGCTGAGACTGCATCAGACTTGTGCTGTCAAGTACTTGTTTGACGAATTTATTAATTAATTATTGAAGTTCTGTTCAGTTGCTTGTAAGCTCTCTCTAGATTTTGTTTTTTTTCTTTGCCCTTCATATAGTGGTAGCTAATTTTATTGTTCCAGTAAAAATTCGATGCAAAAGTTTTTACTATTTAGCCAAAATTCTTTTCTATCACAAAGCTCCTCTAAACTATGTCTTCCTTAATCGTATTCTTTGTGGAAGGTTTCTTCTGGGCTTCTGATTTATGAACATTGGACATGCATAATTGGTTTTTCTATTTTTCAGCCTTTATATGAAAACATGTGCTCTTTTTACGTTGCCTTTCTAAGTGTCCTACTCGCATATCTTGTTTTAATTTCTGCAGTTCCCAAAGCATATGCTATTCATTTGTTTAACTCAGAAAAAATATTTGGATCTGCTTTAGGAGATAATTTTTGGTCAGCTTATGTACTGATTGTTATTCAAAAATTATTCGGATACATGTTTATCTTAAATAACAAGATGGTATAGTTTGGATAAATTAATTTAATTGCAAATCCAGAAATGTTGAGGATTTTGTTTTCCCAAAGATGTTAGCTTTACATTGTGTTTGTTATTCATTATTTTATTTATTGCATTCCATTTTTGTAATCTAAGTTCAGTATTATTGCTGCGATTTGTAGTTGGTAGTCTCATGGCATATGAAGGCTGCTACAATGTGTGAATTCTCAAAGCAAGAGTTTATTGGTGGATTACAATCACTAGGGTGAGGAATTAGTCAAGACATCTCTCTCTCTCTCACACACACACACACACACATGTTTTTTAACTTGATCATAAATTGAACCGTTTGTCCTCGTGGTATTTTTCAGGATAGATTCACTGGAGAAGTTCAGAGAAAGAATATCTTTTATGCGTTCTGAACTAAAAGATGAATGTATGGGATGTCATCGAAAAATGCTGTTTCTAATATAAGCAATTAAAATATTTTCCTCTCATACTTGAATTCTCTCCAAAATCATTTACTAGATTTATTGCTGAATCCCTTTCNAAAAAAAAAAAAAAAAAAGATTTATTGCTGAATGCTTTTATAAGTTGGTGCCATTATTTGCTGAATGCTTTTATAAATTGGTGCCATTATTCTTTTGACATTCCGTCATATTACAAGAGAAACATCCCAATAAGGGATCTGGTCAGTTACTAGCATTCTGTTTTTTACTGTTATATATTTTTTAAATTGTTTTCTCCAGATAAGTTCCGGGAGGTCTATAACTATGCATTTGGATGGGCTAAAGAGAAGGTAATTTCTTTTACATGACTGTACAATTAGTTCTTAATCAATATTGGTCATGCTAAATCAAAGCTATAAATTGGCTCGTCTCGGAAGCTTGACTATTGTTATTGAGATATTAAAACCTAACACTTTCATATTCTGATGATAGCTAAAACTACCACTTATTTTTTAATGATCAATACTGATCCAATCTTTTTTTTTTAATCGATCTTCATTCTTAATTGTTTTTTTTTTTTTTTAAATTTCAAATTTTAGACTCTTAGGGGCTAATACTTTATTGATTTCAGGGTCAAAAGTCTCTGGCATTGGATACTGCAATCGGAATGTGGCAGTTACTATTTGCTGAAAAGCAGTGGCCATTAGTCGATCACTGGTGCCAGTTCTTGCAGGTGGAACACACATATTTATCCAATATTTTTGCAATAAATCGCTCAATTTCTCGTTCATAATTAATTTAATGATTTTATTTCACCAATAAATCTTATATTAGTCACCTTGCATCATTTTTCACATTTTATCTGCATTTTGATCCTGAACCATGGAAAAAATGATTAGAGCACATAATTGACTTCTTAACTGATTTTGAAAGTCTATATGTAAAGTTCTTTGATGGTTTTTGATGATTCAGGCACGGCATAACAAAGCGATTTCTCGTGATACGTGGTCCCAGCTACTCGAGTTTGCTCGGGTAAATAGTGAAACTTTTGACGAGTTTGTCGTTTGCTTATCCTTCGACTTTCTTTTCGACAATTTGCATTTTCTTTCTGTTATGCCCTTTCACATAAGGGGAAAAAAATCTCAAAATTAAAATGGCCTTCCAAGATTTGTATGTTTTTAACAAACATACCCCATTTAAGAGTACAATCTAGAAAATGGAAACCAATAATAAGTGGTTTATCTTGTTATAAATCTTTTCATATATCAACGAAATCGGAGGGTTTTCTAGTATCTCCGAACATTTTGAAACTTTACTTTTTTTTCACTTTTTTTTTTCTTATTTTCTTTTGTTTAAATGCAGACAGTGGATCCTGCATTGTCGAACTATGATGCGGATGGGGCGTGGCCTTATTTGATAGATGAATTTGTTGACTACTTGACCGAAAATGGTGTAATGCAAAAGGGAAAGCTGACCGATTGGAGCTACAAACAATGACCGATCACTCTATTCTGGTCGTCAACTTAATTGTTCTTCATTTTCGGTCAGATTGATTTGTAAAATTGATTGGAACAAAGAAAAGAACATAAAACATAATAAAACTTAAAAGGAAACAGTAAAACACCATCCAACTGTTGTGTAAAATTGTGGGGGCTTTGTTTGGAATTATACATTATTGATGTTTGACATCTTTGATTCTTCCTTGTTCATAACGGAGATAGTCTATCGGATTTAGTCATATAACATGATTAGAAAATATGATAATAGAGATAAATGGCACACAAGAATTCTTGTGAATGTATAGTAATAAAAAAAAATCTATACTTCCCCATAACTTCAAAAGCAACACCACCACATTTTATTTCAATCTCATATATATATGTCAACAAGCACTCACAACATCAACAAACCCCAATCACTAATGAACAAACTTAGAGAAAACAACACAATGAGCCAAGATCAAGACTTGTTGGCCATGGACTTCTAGTTAAGAACCGGTGACTCCTCGCCGCCAGAGCCCTCTTCCGGCGGCCCCTCGCCGCCCGGATTCTCCTCCGGCGGCCCCATGCTTGGATCCTCGCCGCCGCTGCCGCCACCACCTCCACCACCACCGCTGCCGCCAATGCCGCCGCTACCTCCACCACCGGCACTGCAGTTCTTCAAGCACACACACCTTAGGAATTTGCATTTTCCAGCCATGAATCCTTCTTTTTCGCAGATCGACCCACAATTTCGGTCGCTGAAGCAAGCGCCCTTGAACAATCTACTGTTGGACTCGCACGAGGCCGCTTGGCCTTGCATGATCAAACTCTCATCTGCATGCATTTCATATGCGAATTAACAAAATGGATTTGAACTTTTAAGTTTGATTATAATTCAAATATTTAGGCAGATTCCCGTGTGAGACGGCTTAACCGAACGCTGGTTAATCCATCATACTATTTTTAATCAAAATGTATAAACTATGTTATGACATGTCGTGATTTTGTTTCTATTATTTTTAGAGTAGCCATTTCAGTTTGAAAAATATGCATATTTATTGAAAAGGCATAATGTTTAGCCATTAGGTCTGCTTATTGTTACCATACAGAACCATTACTTGTAAACTGAACTGACATGTTCGATAATACCATATAAAAAGTACCGATTTAAATTCTTACTAATCAATTAATTGTTTTATGCTTCTCAAACTTGAAAAGTCTCCATATAATTTATTCCCATTACTTAAATGAATTGCACCATTAGTATCTATTATCCCAAGCATTTGTAAATTTAAAAGGCAACTTGGGAAGAAATTTTACAGTTTTTCATTCTACATATAAGAAATTATTGCAGGAAACAGAANAAAAAAAAAAAGAAAAAAAAAAAGACTCACAGAAAGCCAAGATGACGAGGAGAAACAGTAGACTTGGGAATTTTGAAGCCATTTTAGTTGTGAAGATTTAAATTAACTTGCTTGATTTATGATATCCAACGGGCATCTTTGTGAGGACTTATAGTGCAAGAAATTAGGTACTTGTGAAAATTGCATTGATATCAATTTTCCAGGAGTATACCACTCTAAATATCATATGCAAATTTTCATTAGTGTTTTTCACATTATATAGGACGGGACAAATCTTCGATA
>BKCP01008181.1:850542-871339 GCA_008636005.1 Striga asiatica | reverse complement strand
AAAGAATCTCGTCACTTGCTTGAACTTCACTGAACAAAATGGAGCTGCAAAAATGGCGGATTTAGTCAACAGCTTCAGCTTTTCCGCACCGCATTGGTCTCTTGAGGTAAAAAGCATACTGATTTTTTGATTCACTTGATTCCGATTCATCTTTTCATGTGTTCATGGACACATAGTGTACGGCGGCCGTTTGTTCTGGCTCTGATCTTTGATCAACTCCAAAGAAATTAGGGTTATTAGGATGTTTCAATTGTTTGAATGGTGGTAATTTTTCTGATCAAGAGAATTAGTTCTGAGAATTATTATTGTGTATTATGAATGGTTGCATTGGGTGGCACATTGAAGGATCTCCATTTGGATGAAAATTTGTTCTCAGTTATTCAAAGGGCTGTGCCTGATATTTTAATTAAAACGTTATGTTCTGAGTGAGCTCTTGATATTCCAGAAATTCAAGTTTTGAAATGCCTTATATTTTGATTGCAATTTTTGTTTAAGAGGGCGTGAAAATGGGAATCCGTTGCATTTTTGTCGAGCACAGCTCCCATCTTGCCTAGAGTGAGTAAATTGGCGAATTTATAAACACATTTTATTAATTTGCCCTTAAAATGACGTTGCTTCATAGATGTCATGTGGTCATATAGTTCAGCTGTTCAGCATTTTATAAATCCTTTATTGAGGATCGCCTCTTGCCAGCGTTTTCAACTCTCAAACGGAAAACGGAAAATACAATGAAAAACAGAGGTTTTTTCAGATGGTATGCTTATTATGTCATACCCAGTGAAATGTGTCTCAGTTCGAAATTTGACTTGCTATATTTCATATTTTGCAGTGTGTTTAGTTCTTCTCCTCAATGATGTCAAAAGTTCATCCTCCGCGAAGCCTTCATCCTGGCAAGGCTCCTAAGCTTTTACTTACATGTATTGCTTAAATACCGCTGAATTTGTTTCCAAGTAAGGTTTTGCTTTGTGATAAGAAATTCTGGACCTACTTTCTGGCTTTGGCAATTTACTCGAAGATTGTGGAGTTGACATCTGTCACCATTGCATTTTTTCTCCAAAAGAGGAGAAAACCAGCAGTTTCTATATGGAACAACCAAAGAATCACGACCTTGCCCATTTCAATTCCTCTGAACATAGGACCGTAGATAATGGTCCCGACTCACAAGTTTTCATGGCCGATTCTTCAGGCCATGCGAACATGAGCCTGAAGCTGCCAGAGATCACTTTTTCAGAAGCTAAACCGGTGCTTAATTACTCCATACAGACTGGTGAGGAATTCTCACTCGAGTTCATGCGTGACAGATTCAATCCGAGGAAGCTCTTACTAGAAACATACAGTGACACCTCTCAAGCTCCTGGTCACTTGGAGCTAAAGGGCATTTTGGGAAAGGCCAAACGGGATCTGAAAGCAGTACCGATATCTCCATGATTACCCCTGTGGAAAAAGAATCGAAACAACTCTCACAAAAGAATCCATCTGCAAATGGGGACATTGTGAATAATAACCATGGCAATCTCCATTCAATGCAGGCCGTCCCATGTGCTCCAATTATATCCGACAGCTCATCAATAAAGCTTAAGATATTATGCAGCTTTGGTGGAAAGATTCTGCCTCGGCCAAGTGATGGGAAACTCAGATATGTCGGTGGGGAAACTCGCATTGTCCGGATAAACAGGGATATTACATGGAAAGAGCTGTGGCAGAAAGCGAATGCAATCTATGAAGAGACATGCGCTGTGAAATATCAGCTCCCTGGGGAGGATCTCGATGCCTTGGTAACCATATCGAGCGACGAGGATTTACTGAACATGATGGAGTAGTGTAATGTTCTACAAGATGGAGAATGGTTAAGAAAGCTCCGGATGTTTCTGTTCTCTCCCGAGGATTTAGACGAAGCCAATTTCAGTCTAACCAATGGTGATTAACAATTCTGACATGAAATACGTAGTGGCTGTCAATGGTATTGGCTTCGGGTCGCGAAAGGGCTCTGGAAACAATCTAAACAAGTTGGACACGCAGAATATTTTTAATTGGGAGATGAGTAGGACTGACGATCTCCAGCTTGCTGGGGTTAGTAGCTCGAATTTAGCAGGTTTTCTTGTCCCCCCAATAGCAGCAGGACCTTCTCCACCGACTCTGCCTATTTCTTCTGGAGTTTATGGTGCTGATTTGTGGTACTATCATGGTCATTCTGTGTAACAGGAACAACAAATGCAGCATCCTCGACAGTATTATGCGCCTACTGAAATCAGTCTGCCACAATCTTCCCATGTGCCCGTTCCCGAACAAAAAGATCTTGAAGGGATGTCTCTTAACAGCTCGGGCACACTTGACAAGGACGTGAGAGAAAAAGACGCTACACTGAAAACCAACGGCTTGACTAAATCAGAGAGTGAGAAACAGCAAACATTTGTTAACGAACAATTTGTTCCATCACTGGCGCACAGGGATAGTGCTCCAGCTAGTCTGCCTGCTGAGGAGCCATCATGCATGGTCTCTAAACTGGAGAAAGAATTGTCTTCAAAGAATTTAGTTGGCAATTCGGAGTCTGATCTTACTGATTTGAGCTACTTTGGGTCTTCTCTTCCTCCACAGAGAGTCTTCCGTTCTGTGTGGATTCCCCGAGAGCAAGGGGAGTCTCTCAGCAGAATATCAAAGTCGGATGATTCACACAATTCTCAGTTTCTGGTTAATCAGTCGAATAATGATGATTCCCAGAAGGATTTGTTTGCAGTGTCTGTTGTTGATAAACCGCAGAACGTGCATTTGAATATTCCTACTGAACAGCAACATTCTACAGAAGGGGCTATCCCTCAAGAATCCGAAAGTGTCATTAATGGCCATTCTAGGAATCAGAACCTAAAGCAGATGAACCCAGTTGAAGTTATCGATTCAACACGCAATGATCGTATTCTAAAGGGAGAGACAGAGCCTGCATTGAAACTTCCTGATGTGAGCCTTGAGGGTATAGTGAAAGACTCTGAAGATTCTACTATTCGGTGGGTTGAAGGGGCTACACAGGCCATTAATAATGATGCTCAACCGTCAACTTGGACTGGAAATCAAGAAGTCTAGTGTTGGTGTTCCAGTGACCAAGCAAGGAGACATTCTTATCGATATCAATGATCGGTTCCCTCGCGACCTTCTTTCTGAAATATAAACTAAGGCCATTCTATCTGATAGTTCGTCTGATTTTGGTCTTCTACAAAAGGATGGGCCTGGTTTGAGTGTTAACATAGAGAATCATGATCCCAAACACTGGTCCTTTTTTCAGAGACTAGCAGGGGATGAGTTTGCGAGAAGGGATGTTTCTCTTATTGATCATGACCAAATTGTGTTGCCATCTGGACTTACGGAAGTCAAGGAAGAGGCACCTCTAGCATACGACTTTGTACCACAGGCGAGAGATGGAATTCTTCCATATCACAAGGGAGTTCAGAAGAAATTCGGGGAAGATTATCAGAAAGAAATGCCTGCCAATGATGGTGCTGTCTCTTCAGTCGTTCATCTCGATTATGATTCATCACTGGTGCAAGTCAGCGAAGTAGTGCGGTACGATGATTTGATGGACAATACGAGAAATCGTGACTCTGGATTCGAGGTGTGTGTTCATTTGATGAATTCTGTAGATGGGTCATTTATTTGACCATGCTAATTCTTTTTAATGAATCTGTAGTTGTTTCCTGTATTCTAGGATGGATTTGGAAATGTTGACTTGGCTTCTCTAGATCGTTCTTTGGTGGATATTGACCTCACCTCACTGCAGGTTTGTACCGATGATGATATGTAACTTGGTGTTCATGCTAGTGTTAGTTTTCACGGAGCAGGCTGATTCAAAGCCAGCTTCTTTTTCAAAATAATTTGGTAGATTGTGATTTAAAAATTTGGCATGATCTTCTCTATTACAGTTTCCACATAGTTATATGTCGTGAACTGGTAAAGTGGTTTAGCGATTAATTAACCGTGTATGATTTTGATGTTGGTCTGTTGAAATGATAGCACCATTAACTTATAAATTGCAATTTTAACAATTAAATCAGATTTTAAACTGTATTGTTTTTCCACAACTGTGTTGTGGCGTTTCCAGATAATAAAGAATGTGGATCTTGAGGAACTGAGGGAGCTTGGATCTGGTACATTTGGAACTGTTTATCATGGTAAATGGAGAGGTTCAGATGTAGCAATCTAGCGAATAAAGATGAGTTGCTTCACTGGTCGTCAATCGGAGCAAGAGAGACAGGTAATTGGTAATAATATGTTGTGGTCTGCTATTGTTCTTCACCACACAAAATTTACATGTTTTGTAGTTCTTCTTTTTCTTTTTTCTTTCTTTCTTTCTTTCTTTCTTTNTCATGAAAGTGAACTTGCTTTATATCTGTTGATATTGTTATTACCATTAGCAACTCAGTCCTTGCATATACGCCTTTAACGTCATTCCGACTTTTACACTTCCAGACCATGGAATTTCGGAGGGAAGCTGAAATTCTCTCCAAACTTCACCACCCAAATGTGGTTGCTTTGTATGGTGTAGTACAAGATAGCCCTGGAAATACATTGGCTACTGTAACAGAATACATGGTTGATGGCTCTTTAAGACATGTTTTGCTGCGGAAGGACAGGTATCACTCATACACGTGCTCAGTTTTACTTGGTTCAGTAATACGATTTATGAAAATTTACTTGGAATTCTATCCTCTGTTTTGCTTTAGTCCTTCTCCCAATATGGGTGTTTATCCTCTTGGATAGTGCTTCCCTTTGTCTTTTCTTACTATTTCTCCTCCGCCAATCGTATTTATTTTTGCTTCGTTGATTTGTTTCAATGCAAAATTTCAGGCATCTTGATCGCCGGAAGAGACTCATAATTGCCATGGATGCAGCTTTTGGTATGGAATATTTGCACTCAATGAATATAGTACACTTTGATCTGAAATGCGACAATTTGCTTGTTAACTTGAAAGATCCTTGGGGACCTATATGCAAGGTAAGTAGTATCTGTGGTAAATTAATTTCTGATTTCAATATAATGTTGTGATAATTATGAGAATGAAGTATTTTGACGTCAGCCTATTACCAAGATTGTGATATAACTGATCCAATTCTGATGTTGGCTTGAAAATTATCAGGTTGGGGATTTTGGGTTATCGAAAATAAAACGTAACACCTTGGTTTCGGGGGGAGTTAGAGGAACTCTTCCATGGATGGCCCCTGAGCTTCTGAATGGAAGTAGCAATGAAGTTTCGGAGAAGGTTAGATTTGATTGCAAACCATATTTTCAGATAAATCGAATTTATAGAGAATTTAGAAATTAAAAAATTATTAATCGCATGCCCCTTCATACCAACAATCTTGAATATTCTAAATTATATATTTTCTCTTTCACCATACTCGTTTGCTGAATTGTTCATTTGATAGGTTGATGTCTTTTCATTCGGTATCGTCTTATGGGAGATTCTCACTGGGGAGGAGCCTTATGCCAGCATGCATTATGGTGCAATCATAGGTTTGTAATTCGAGCCTTTTCTTACAAACTACTTACACTGTTCAGGCTTGTAAGAATTTTGATGCTTTAAATGGCATATGATTTATGAATATAATTTGATCTTCGTTAAATAAAAAAAAGAAAGAAAAAAAAAAGTGCGTTCTTGAATTTGATTTGTTACTCTTGACGTCCAGGAGGTATCGTCAACAACACATTGAGGCCAAAAATTCCGAGCTACTGTGATGCTGAGTGGAGGGCATTAAGACCGTCTCCAACCGTACCCGAAAACCCAAAATTTGTGGTAAAACAACTCCCGCGCAAAATGCAGCATTTTGTTTCTCTCTCCTATTTCAGACGCAAATTTGCGTTCTACGCAAAATTTTTGCGTTTGAAGTATTTAAATTGCAATCAACCCCATTTTTCTATTTAAATTGTATATTGGTCATTAACTTATTTTTTACAACAAAATTATATACCATCTATTAACTATTATTCAAGAAAAAAAATACATAATTTTTCCTCTCTTGATCGCAATGTAATTTTTTTATGATAAAAAAAAAATTCTTTAATTATGACAATGAAGTAATTTGAGTTATTAGGTAAGATAATTTTATTTTATAATTATTTTGCTTGTAAAAATACACTAAAGTATAAAATATAACAAATATATATATATATATATATATATATGTATATATATACACAGTATATATATATACTGTGTATATTAGATCCCACACCTAAATAAATATTTGTAACAAATTTCATAACATTCTACACCAAAATATAAAATATAACAAGTACGTATGTAGTGTATATATTAGATCCCACAACTAAAGAAAATATTTGTAAAAAATTTCATAATATTCTAAATTATTTGTAAAATGTTTTCATAACATGCATATCAAAGCTTTGAACTAAGTTATCATAAAAAAAATAATTATACCGTTTAAATATTTTCAAAATTTAAGATAGGCAAACTACAATTTAATATATGTGCACAAATCATTAATATATAATTTTTACATTTTAATTTTTAATGAATATTTATTTCTTCGATTTTATTATGTATATGATTATAACTTTATAATTAATTTATTACATAAAGTCCAAATTGAATTGAAAATAATAGTGTGGTTTAATTTGTAAAGTTGTAAAATATGTGGGTAGTATTAAAAAGTAGTAAAAGTTGATGTAAAAGAGAATATTCAGAGAATATTCTTTTGGGTTTGAGAATAAGTTTTTTGATTGGAGACGAATTACTGCAAAATGTGATAGTTACTGCAAAATGAGTTTGAGTATGGAGTATTCGGTTGGAGATGGCCTAATGGAACAGTGTTGGGCTCCAAGTCCTGCACTAAGGCCATCTTTTACAGAAATAGCGAGTCGGTTACGCGTGATGTCTGCACCAGCCCAGACAAAGAAATCGGCTACATAGTAACTGACATCACAACAGATTTGTTCATTCAATTCTACACACATTTTTCAGGGACAATGAGCAGTTTGTCAACAAATTGCCTATATATATAAAGTAATAAACTCATTACATATTTGTATATGAAGCTTTTCTGAACTTTGCAGAATTGTGTTGTATATAGGCCATTTGAGGATTTCTAGATCATAATATGCAAAAAAAAACAATGACATGATTGCATGTCTTAACTTCCACCAACTTAGCTAAAAAATCTACTTAGTTAATATAGAATGTTATTTTCCTAATCTGTATATTAAATTACCATTAGTGAATAGTCATAATCTAAAAACTTATTTCAATATTTAAATGCACCATTTTTTAGTGGAAATTTTTAGTACTAAATTACCCCTTCTATGTGGTAAAAATCATTCTATCACTTGTTCATGTTTCACTATTGTATTTACGTGTTGTCTATTAAATGTAGTAGCAAGTCCAAATCTAACTAAATTTTTTATTTTGTGTTTCTCGTGTCCTTTTTTTGAGTTGTGTTTCATCTTGTCATTTATTTATAATCGTTTTATTTATGTCATACTGTGTTTCATATTGTATCAAGGACACTCTTTTCAGGTCAAAACTCGCACCAAATTAAATTTTGGGGCTCAACTTTTTTATTCCTTTTGAATTTCTTTTAACTATAAAGTATTCAAAGGACACCAATCAAGGTAGCCTAACAGGTGGAATCTCTTCTCCAGGTGGGCCTTCTTCGGGCTGAGCCTGGCCTGGTGGGCCTTCCTCCAGCGGCGGGTCCAGTGGACGGCCTTGGGCTGTGGTTCCACCAGCACCATTACAGCCAGTATGGCATACACACTTCAGAATTTGCAATGTCCCCCCAAATCCTTCTTTTTCACAAATTGTCCCACAGTTTCTCGAACGGAAGCAAGCTCCGGTGAATAATCTGCTCTTGGCTTCGCACTCGGTTGATTCTCCATACATTATCATGTCCTCTTCATAAAAATATAAAAATAAAATATAAAAGTTGAATACAAATTCTTATACTATTGAAATGTCATACATCTATTTATATTATTTTTTAGACTACGATATTTAAATTGGAAAAATTGTACATATGTTAAAAAAGTATAGCTATGTAATTGTTAACCTGCTATCAACCAACGTTATACAAAGTTCAAATATGTCTTTTGGTCTTCCATTGTGATCACAAATTCTAAAAATCAGTTAAAAATGGAAGGTCCTTATTTCTTTAATTTGAACCCAATAATATGCTAATAAACATTTTTTTTTTATTATTATATAAGTTGGACTTTTGGGTGAATTTTCATTGGGGTCCCCCTAAAACTTGAAAATTAATCTATAGTGGATGTTTGGAACTAATTATTTTTTAACCCGATCATGCAATGACTTGAAATGGCCTTCAAATCACCTAATCAATTACTGAATTACTAACATAAAATAACAAAAAGAAATAAATTAGGTATAAAATTTTAACTCGAAGTGAAAGAAAAATGACTTACGAAAAACCAAGAGAAGGAAAAATAACGCATGACTTGTGAGTTTGTGAGCCATTGTTGATCAGTTGTGAAGTTTTAGTTGTTTAAGGATCCCATATGAAGCAAGCTTTTATAGTGAAACAAAAGAGAAATGAACTGGCCTTGCTATATGCATTTTTCCAAGGGCGGTAAATTTGCATTGATAACCAATTTCCCCATGAAAAATGAGAGGTAAAATAACACATTAGTAACTTTCCCATGAATATTACAGTAGAATGTTCATATTAAAAAAAAATTGGAAAAAGAAGATTGGTTGAAAATTTGGTGATTTTCTAATGTAAAGCGATTTATAGAAAGGGTAGAATTTATTATAATATTTTTTGAATCTATATTCTAAATTATGTGAAAAACAAATTCTATTAATATAAACATGAGATAAACAGGCATTTCAAGCATGAACATATAAATAGTGTTTGGTAAAAAAGATTGAGCAACCATTTCGACCTTGATTTAGTGGTCGGTGAATTATTATCTGAGTTGTTTGGCTAGGAGGGTTTATATTAGAATTTTATTCCCAAACACTGAGAGAGAGAGAGAAAAAAAAGGTACAAATATAAGTTTTTTGAACAGAGTGGATTGCATATCTTTATAAATGATAATTTTGCCTATTAGTTCTATAAATCATTAATAAACATAAATCAGTTTACAATCAAATGTTTAATTAACTAGTGATAATATTTATTTTTTTATAAAATAGAAGTGATATGTTTGTATACTTGGTACGCAAAAGACCTCGGACTGGATGGAATCGGTCTGAACTCGAGCTTCCTCGTCGGTAAATCGCCTGCGAACTAGCAAAAACTCTTACACCGGAAGGGTTTCCGATGAAGAGCATCCGATGCTTAAATAAACACTTGTAGAAGAAGAAGTGCAGAAAATAGTATGTGAAATAATAATAGAGAATGTAATGTGATAATGAACATACCTCACTCCCTTATATAGGGAAGGTGATACCTTGTTGCTCAAGACTGCCTAGATGGACTGCCCGAACTACCCAATAGTACCACCCAAGATGCCCGATCTGCCCAATTGTGTTAAGCTACGTGGCCTTATCCACGTGATCAAGATTTCTTTTTATCTTTTAATCTTTCTTATTAGACTGCCTAATGATGCAACCAACTCGATGTTCGCTAAGGAAGACCGTTGCCTACTCTGAGACCAAGTGTTACTCTCTCTGGTCGATCGTACAATCAGTCGTATCTGCAGGCCGAGTTTTCCAGCAGGCCATTCAAGGTCCCTAACTCGACCTGTCGTTGCCTTCTTGTATCCTTGGTGTTGTCCTCTATCTAAAGGCTTGTGGTCCTGCGTTAGTGGTGCTCGACCACTGATGGTACTCCTGTGATTCTATTCGACCAAACGGTTTGTTTTTATTGGGTTTATTCCCGCAAGTACGGTATCCATATCAATATATAAATGACTAGAAAATATTACATTTATTAATTTTAAATTAATCACTAATGATTTTAAATTAATATCTAGACATATATTACAAATAAAATTTAACCAATACTAAATATTTGGCGATTATATATTGTTATTACATTATCATCTATTAATTATTTATCAAACAATTTATATATCTTTATTCAATTCAAATGATAATACAANCGTTTCGATTAAAAAAAAAAAAAAGATAATACAATCCAATATCTATATATCTTTATTTCAATTCAAAAAGATAATACAAATCCAATATCATTTATATACTTCCAAATATAGAATTGAGGATCATACTTTTTCAAACATAGATGCATACTTCCGTAACGGTTAAATAGGGGCATAAGTTATATCAGTTTTATATATATCCAGGATAAAAAATAATTAAGACAATGATATATTTCTGAAACAGTAAAACTACAGTGATGTTATCCCATAATTGTGCAAACATACCATATAGTTTATTGTAACATTTCTCTCTATATATAAAGAAGGCACCAAACACGATTTCCACACCACAAAATCTCATCAAACCCTAAATTTGAGTACTCACCAAATCGATCATTAATTAACATGAACTTACATTGGGCTATCACGTTTATGTTCTTCCTTAGTGCCATTATTGATCTAAGCCACGGCGAATCTCGACCGTTGAGTGTTCTGTCTACGCTGTGTGGCCATGGAGGAAGGATTCCGAAAATTCCGCCTCCTCCAAAAGCTCTATATAAAGGCGTGAAGCCAAACGAGCCCTATCAGGAAGGGTCGCCGGAAGTCACATTGCCGCCAAAATATTTTTTCAATTCCGGCAAGAGATTGGTGCCGACGGGCCCCAACCGGGAAGAGTCGCCGGAAATTCCATCGCCGCCAAAATATTTTTTCAATTCCGGCAAGAGGTTGGTGCCGACGGGCCCCAACCGGGAAGAGTCACCGGAAATACCATCGCCGCCAAAATATTTTTTCAATTCCGGCAAGAGATTGGTGCTGACGGGCCCCAACCGGGAAGAGTCGCCGGAAGTCCCATCGCCGCCAAAATATTTTAAAAAAGATAAATTTTAGTGGAATATTGAAGAAATTCTCTTGTGATTTCTAGAGCTCCAAATTAATCCAATTTATGGAATGATATTTGAAGTCATTTTCACGTAGTTTTATCGTTCGAAAAACAAAAATAAATAATTCACGTTGATGTGACTTCTATAAAAATAACTCGTAAACTTAATTTGACTAATAACATAACTTGTAAGTATATCTAACACTTTACTTATTATTAATTGTTTATATAAGATATATTAAATTAATTAATAGTTTTTTTTAACAATCTTGAATTAAATATTCATATTTCATATATAGAATAAAAAAACGAGTACACAATTTTTGTCTGCCAAATTGTGAAAAGTTGATCGATTCTTTTCATAACTCAATAAAATAAATATATGTAAAACGGTTACGAATAATTTTTGAAGCATGCGATGCTATAAATTTCCTAAAATTTGAAATTTTATAATAGGAATTAATATATTGTTAAAATTTGAAAATTTAAATTCATAATATGAATTTAAAATTTGAAGTTTCATATTATGAAATTTCATAAAACGAGTACTATTTCTGTCAGCAGAACCAAGGAGGTTGATGAAGCCAACTTTAGAAAAGTGAGCACGGGCAAAAAGAGAAATTTACCCTACTCCCAAGGAAAAACTCTCTATAGGCACGTGAATGTTTTGCAAATTCTCTAAAGTAAGTTTTATGAGGTTTATGTATAAAAAAGTAAGAATGAGGTTTTAGATAATGTGACATATTGAAAATAGAGATATAAGGTTTGTATATTTGTGTTATTAAAGAGCAAAAAACGACCTAAGTTCGGACTCAACGGGGGTAGGACACCCCGATAATATCTTGGTTCAGCCAGGGACATAGTCCTACCGAAGGGGACGAAACTCTGTGCAAACCGAGCGAAAAGAAAGATGCTAGGCTCGCCAAATGGTCAGCTGCAAAATTCGCCTCCCTATGCACATGTTGTATTCGAAGTTGCCAATCCCAATGAGCCATGCTTCGAATAGTCCCTGTAACTGCGTTCAGGTTAGGAAGCTATTAGATGAATAAGTGTTGTCACGTTTTTTGATTTTTTGCACCTGTATGCATCGGCGCCAAGATTATCCTCGGAGCCAAGCACCATTTATGTCGCACATTCTATCTACCTCGGCAACCACTTTCCGAAAACCCAACTCTCATGCCAACTAAAGACGCAGAAGAAGACCCCAAAGCTCGGCACTGTTAAGGGTACAATGTCCAATATTCATGAGAAATCCCGTGATCCATCTTCCCGACTCGTCTCGAAGTAATCCTCCTGCACTGCTCAGTCCCGTAGAAGTATCAAAAGAACCGTCCGTATTCACCTTTATCCACCCCGAATCCGGCGGATGACAAAATATCAAACGATTTTCATAGCTAGCAGCTCCAATCTGTACATATGTCATCGTTGCTCGTCCATGCTGCTCGGCTAGGCGCAAAACCTCCATGCTCTTCGCCTCGCAAGATTGTGTGCGTTGGTTAAAAACCCTGTCATTACGCCAATTCCACGTTCGCCATGCAGTGAAGGCAAAGAGGATCTCCCAGTTGCCAGCCCTTCCCGTCTGTGACCCCACCAAATTTGTACGCATCCATAGCTTGAGAGGCAGGAAAAAGTCGCGAGCAAGACCCTCCAGGAGAAGACGGGTCCACAAACTCTTGGCAGCTAGGCAATCTCGAAGGACATGCAACACCAATTCGCACTCCCCACAAAGATCACAATTCGCCGAGATGGAAATATGCCGCCGGACCCGTTCTAAATTGGTAAGGAGCCGACCCTTGGCGATTAACCACAAAAAATTCCGGATCCGCTGTCGTACCGACGAACGCCAAATTAATTTCCATAAGTTGAGGTCGGGATCGCTTTCTGAATGAGACAGAGCCTTATATGCGAAACGAACGGAAAATCTACCATCATGGGAGAATTTCCAAATGATGCGGTCCTCTCCAACCGTTGATTTCGGGGGGAGCGTGTTAGTGTTATATACTAAAAGTTTGGCTTTACATGTTATTACACATTTGTTCTTTATGAATGAGAATTGTGTTAGATTAAACAAGTTCTACGTTCTGTTGTTCTGCACTTAGATAGGGTGGGTCATCATCGGGCAAACCGAAGATCACTCTATCAGTCATTTGCGAACAAGAATAGTTGTTCACAACCTAGATGGACATGAACACCCCATCCGAACGGTTGTAGTGTCAACTGTACAGTTTGTCTTGACTGATTAGTTACACTAGTACATTTATGTATTGAACAGGATCCCAGAGAGGAGAAGTTCATTTTATACTGATCGTCGTAAATGAACTACGCCTCGGTTAATTACTGCGTTCTCTTAACCCGTAAGATATTAAACAGACAAATATATATAATAAATATTACTTTGATTCACATGGGTGAGGTTCAGTTCGCTGGATTAATATTCCTACTGTTTTGGGTAATATTATTATATATAGGATGTGCTGTTAGAATATTTACGGTCACCATGTGCGTTAGTTTAATGATGTCCCCGGAGTGAGTTCATGAAGGATTGTTATGCTAAACCCTGCAGGTGGATTAAGTTCCGGCATAATAAGAATCTGATGAACGAGCGCTAGCTTCGGTGAAATAATAATAAATTAATTAATTCTTGATTGTCAGTAATCGAATTAATTAATGGACATTATATCTTAAATGTGAGGAGATAAATCGAGTAATTATTATTGGAGTCTCAAATGTAATTTGGGCTAGAAAAAAGGTAGTGCAATAATATAATGTTGGTGACCCATTAATATTATTTAATTAATTAGAGGAGTGAGCTTGGCCCACAGTTAGTCTAATTAATTAAGGAGCCATTTTCCTAATCATCTAAGGGTCCCTATAGCTCTATATATACATCATTAAGCTAATGAGAAAAGAAGACATCTGTTCATTATATATAAACACACGCCCCACGCCTCTCTCTCTCTCTAGATCTCATTCGAGCTTTATCTTATTCTTGTTGCTCCACTGATACAAGTTGAAGAAGGGTGTATTGAGTAATACAGTAAAAGATCTGTAGGTAAACCGAGACGAAATATATTTTATCCTACAGAACTAACCGGAGGTCCGATTGAGACGTACAGCATACCCAGACGACCGTCTCGACGAGAGCTTTCCATCGCCGCCGCGGACGCCGGATTCTGACGCTGAACGCGCCCTCACGCGCCGTCTCAAGCGGTCTGGCTGCAAGTTTGGTTTTAACCGTTTGCACCCGTTTGATCCGGTTTTGATCTGATCTTGTTCGTGCAACCCAAGACGTGATTTGCGGTCAACCGTTCGTGGTCAACCAGATCTACATAAATTTTAAACCGTAAGTTCTCTACGTCAAACCTTTAGATCCACTGCGCATAGGTTTACGTTTGCTATTGAATTCGTGACTTGTACATAACGAGATCCTCATAGATCCCAACAGAGTGTGCCTGCGATACGTAATATTACAGATGAGGGAGAGATTCCATGGAACAAATCCCACATCCACCGACCCAACTCATCTACAAAGTTGGTGACCGGCATGTGAAGACACTCGACCAGCGGTTGATGAGACGCGTACCTTATCAAAGGTAATTCCGAACCGAGCCATGGTCAAGCCAGAATCTGGCCATTTCCCTGTTTCCGAGTACCCGAGCGAATCCCTCGTTAGTAATACAATTAATAAAAATATTTTCTTTTCTCGCCAAAAGACGTTACAAAATTCTTTCATTAATATTTTTTTTTTCACTTTACTCACTATTATGTGAATGTTACCGTCCTTATTATTCAACTTTTATATGTAATATAATTTGTAATCTTCTTACATAATTTTAGTCATTTGTGTTTTATCACCACTTAACCTATATTTTATTTTATTTTTAATTCTTGATTTATTTAGCAAATTTGATCCGACCGATTTAATTTAATAATAAACTAATTTTTGAATTTTCGTTTATGTTATGAAAATGTGTAAGGGAATCATACATTAATATTACATTACAAACAAAATACAAACTCAATTAAATGGCAAATAAAAAAAATCTCCAGTTATCTCTTCCAATGGATAATTAATTGTCACTTTAAATTGAGCCCACAATCTATTTATGTGTGAATAATCATTTTACAATATTTTTTAACATATATATATATATTAATTATTATTGATTTTATAAATCCTATGTTACTACATTTAGCAAATTCAATTTTCTTATACTCACCTTAGTTGTTGCACCTTTTTTTAATGTTATTTCTTAATTTGCTAAAATAAATTAACAATAAGTAATTATTTGACACCATACTTTCAGCCCAAAATTTATGTCAAACAATTGGGCTGTATGCTTTTAAAAAGATTTTATTTTATCTTTCTATTCGTAGATTTTATGTTTTGTTTTTTATTTTGAAATATATATATATATATATATATATATATATATTTGTTGACAAAAAAATTATGAATAATTTTTGTCATTTGTCTCTCATTTTTGTTATATTTTGCATTAAAAAAGTAATTATATTTTATTTATTTAGTAATAACCACTACTACATGCTTCACAGTAAGCCCATTAAGATACCTGTAATCAACACATAGTCTCCAGGTAGAGTCCTTCTTCTTGACCAATAATCATAAAGTCACATTAAATGACATTTTATTTTAATTTTTGTTTAAAACTATTCTTTTAAACTATTATTTTTTTTATTTCATTAAACAAGTTTCTTATTATAATTAGTTAATTGTTTTTTATGGCATAATAAAGCTACTTAAAATTTCGTACACAATTGTTATAATAATAATGTAATACTATTTTATCTAATTAGTTGGCCATAATCAACTAAGATGGCAAAAGTTATATTATTGCAATTAATATAAAAGTTAATATGTAAGTTAAATAATTTATATTTATCACTAACTTTTACTAATGTTAAAATCTATAAAACAGTGATATGGCAATTATCTAACTTATTATAACTATTATATACATACATATAATAAATAAAATAAAATATTATTTGTATTGAATACTAGTATTTAAATAAAAAGATGTTTAGTGAAATTTTCCTTATATTATAACATAGATAAGAGATATTGTAATTGGGAATTAAATAAATAATAAGATATGCAGACGCCTGAGCACAACCGGGTTTAGGCTTTATAGGCTACAACCTAAATGATTCTCGAACACACTATATAATTTCTCGACCTTTCCATTGTCACTGTGATCTGTGAACCACATTTTTTTTTTTCGTCTCGACAAAGAACATCAATTTCCGATCGAGGTAAACAATCGACTCCATTATTTTTCTTTCAGATCGTCGTGTTTTCTAAGCGCAGCTTTGTTGACATACTCTCATCTCTTGGTTTGGCTGTTGTTTTTTCTTAAAGGAATTTTTGCTTGAGCAGTAAGAAATGGCGACCAAGAAGAGCGTGGGGTCACTGAAGGAAGCCGATCTGAAGGGCAAAAGGGTTTTCGTGAGGGTGGATCTGAACGTGCCCTTGGACGATAACTTCAACATCACCGATGATACCAGGATTAGGGCCGCCGTCCCAACTATCAAGTACTTGATCGGCCATGGAGCTAGAGTCATCCTCTCCAGCCACCTCGTGAGTATCTTGATGAGTTTGAAATGGCGGATCTCTGTGATTGTTTGTATGTGTTTCTCAGTTTCTGCTTGTTGCTGACCTTCATTAGATTTGCCGACCTAGATTTTTGTATGGATTCTGTTTGTTTCGATGTTTCATTTGTGTTTGTTTGTTTGTTTTGGCTTGTGATATGGATTTCAGCTATAGACTTGTCATCTTTCTCGTTATTATGAAATTTTCTATTTGCAACCATCCTTGTATTATTGTCTTGGTTTATTATTTTATAATCTTCTGTTGGGAATGTTGGTCTTATTGTCTTGTTTGCTATATTGATATGCATCTAAATTTTTATTATTTTTAGTGTAAGCAAATGAAAAGTAGTTTCTGATTTTCTTCTATTTTGTCTGATTCCCTGAATTAACATCTACATAATATGTTCCTTGTGAATTTGCTTTCTGTTATCTTTTGGGTGATTATATTTGGGACATTCTTGAATCAGTAAGTTACGGTTGTTGTTTAACTATAATGCTTGTAATGAACTTTGTAAATGGTGTGATACCTTTACTGTGGGTTTTCAGGGGCGTCCCAAAGGAGTCACACCAAAGTACAGTTTGAAGCCTCTAGTTCCTAGGCTTTCTGAGCTTCTTGGAGTTGAGGTAGTTAATAATACGAAAATCTATTAATGCTCTTGCAAATGGTTTTCGCCAATAATACTCCAACGATATGCTTTTTCAGGTCAAGATGGCCAATGATTGTATTGGAGAAGAGGTTGAGAAGCTGGTGGCCAGCTTATCAGATGGTGGTGTTCTTCTCTTGGAAAATGTCAGGTTTTACAAAGAAGAGGAAAAGAATGATCCCGAGTTTGCCAAAAAGCTTGCATCCCTTGCGGACTTATATGTTAATGATGCATTTGGAACTGCACATAGAGCACATGCCTCGACTGAGGGTGTTGCCAAGTACTTGAAGCCTTCTGTTGCTGGGTTCCTTATGCAGAAGGTTTGTGTGTGTTTTTTACTCCTTGGGCTATCACTGTATCTATCTTTACTTAATTTTCCATCTGTCCCACATTGATAGGATTGTTTACTATTTTCCTTTGACCCTTGAATAGCCTCTTTCTTTATTTAGAACGATGCCTTTATTATTAACACAAAGGTGATGTTAGGGAATGCTCGTAACTTTTACTATGTCAAAGCAGTAAGAATGGTGAACAATTATTTTTTATTGGGATGGAGAGAGTAGAACGATGCCTTTCATTCTGTACCATTTGCACTTTGTACTCATTTTTTATGGCTTTCATTTGTCTTTCTAAGCTTTGAATTCTTTACTGTATTCTTAGGAGCTTGATTATTTAGTTGGGGCTGTGTCGAATCCCAAAAAACCATTTGCTGCAATTGTTGGCGGCTCAAAGGTGTCCAGCAAAATCGGTGTTATAGAGTCTCTGTTGGAGAAAGTTGACCTTCTCTTACTTGGTGGAGGGATGATCTTCACATTCTACAAAGCCCAGGGGCATTCTGTGGGGTCCTCACTTGTCGAGGAGGATAAACTTGACCTGGCGAACTCACTTATGGAGAAAGCGAAAGCTAAGGGCGTGAATCTCTTGTTGCCTTCTGATGTTGTTATAGCCGACAAGTTTGCAGCCGATGCTAATAGCAAGGTGTGCAACTTTTAATTTGACTCTCTGTTATTCTGAAATCCTTTTCAATTTTTTCGATAGTTGATTGTGAAAGCTGCTATGGAATGATATCTGGTGTTGGGTAGAACGGTTATGTTTTTGCACTGAGGAGGAAAGTTCTGATTTTTTTGTGTTTTTTTTTTTTATTATTATTTTTATTTTTTCTTTTTCCATTTCGTTTTGTAGATTGTTCCAGCATCTGCGATTCCTGATGGCTGGATGGGTTTGGATATTGGTCCTGACAGTATCAAATCATTTGGCGAAGCTTTGGATACTACCAAGACCATAATCTGGAATGGACCTATGGGTGTGTTTGAGTTTGATAAGTTTGCAGCTGGAACCGAGGTACTTCAAAATCAAATACTAAGGGCGTGCTCTTTTACAAATTAATCCTCTCAAAATTATTTTTTTTGTTAACCAAGGTAAATTTTGAAAAATGTGATACAGTTAGTTATTAGTGGGATTTTGAATTTATATTAAAATAATATTTAAAATAAAATAACTAAAGTTGATTTGATGTGAAAGTAAGAGAGATGATGTGGATTGATAGTTCGTTAAAATTATGTAAGTGGATGAATTAATAGTTAATTAAAGTTGTTGCGATGTGTAAGAATGATTGGTTTGTATTATTTAATTATATGAATAATATTAAGGATAGTGGGGTTGAATTAAAGTTGAGTTAGATTTTGAGTATGGATTAAATGTGAGTGAAATATTTTGAAGCACCCCCTAAATCCACTCGAGTTTTAGCCTATAATATCAGGATAACCAAAGTAATTTTTGAAATTACCCCCTTTGAGTTACTGTAATCACTTTGAATAAAACCGATTCAGATATCAAAGTGGGAGTGTCAAAGACTAAACCTTTTTACGAACAAATCCTCAGACATTGAATAAGTGTGTAGTTTCCGAATTAAGATTGATGTAATTGCCCGATATCAGGCTATAGCCAAGAAATTGGCAGAGCTAGGTGGAAAGGGTGTGACAACTATCATTGGAGGAGGAGACTCGGTTGCTGCTGTCGAGAAGGTTGGGCTTGCGGACAAGATGAGCCATATCTCGACTGGAGGAGGTGCCAGCCTGGAACTTCTCGAGGGCAAAACACTTCCTGGTGTTCTTGCTCTTGATGAAGCTTGAGCAAAAATTCCTTACGTTTCTCCCTTTTTGTTCAGTTTGTGTAACAAGACTTATCTTGCAGATTGGTAGATCAAATTTTGATAATAATCTGTATCGTGATTTTGAGACGCGTTCCAGTAGTATTGATACTGAATAATATCAAATTTCGCCATTTTGGATACACTGATATTGAAGAATAGAATTTCGGCCAGTTCGGTTATATTACTTTTATCGATGTTGTATTTTATGTGATGAGTTTGTACATTGTACTTTTTTTTTTCTGCTCCAGTTGTTTCTTGTGTGAGTGACTACAGGAATGCCTTTGATGCTATTTATCTGTGTATATAGCTAATATATAGCTATGGACTGTAGATGGATCGATTATATAATATCAATAAAACAATTACAATAAAATCCAGTAAGTTCTCTAGAGTCGGTATAACAAAACTAACAAAAAAATTAAAATAAAATCCAATAAACTCTAACAAAGGGAGAATAACAAGTTCAAATCTGTTTCAATAAATGAAGGTCAAAGAAAGGATCGGGAAAATTATCATCCCAAAGGAACGTTGGTCTTAACTGAGAAAGTTGCAGCAATAAACAAAGAGAATTAATTTAAGAAAATGGGATTATAAAAGATGTGTCACGATCGCGATGGGACTCGAACCCACAATCTCCCGCTCCGGAGGCGAGCGCCTTATCCATTAGGCCACGCGATCTTTGCTGTAAGATTCCACGGGTCAAATTAATAATTGATACACATTGTACATAGTATTACTAACCATATGGAAATTGCAATGTGAACACACTTCGAAAATAATCTTTGATGTATGATTTTCAGAATGAACCAAGAAATGGGCTTTTGGTGTTCAGGTGAGATTGAAAGTTATATTTTATTTAATTTGATATATGGGATAAAATGAGTAAAAATTTTAATTTGGTTTGAGCTTGTGAATGGATGAGTTAAAATATAATAATTAAAATTGATAGAATTTAAAGGTAATGATTAAAATTAAGTATAGAAATAGGAAAATAGTGATTTTAAATGATTGATAGTTAACAGACATTTGGCAATCTTCTTTACCGTCAACAGCCATTTTCTTCTTTGGGAGTAATTTGCTCTTCATCTGCTTATGTTTTGATAACAGCAAATGACAACCGTAGCTGTATAATGGGACTCTTTAGCGCCAACGGTTTTCACTTTCTCAATCGAATTCATCTTACATCAAGAGAATAACCAATAGAGAGCAACGAAAAACACGAAAACTAACTAATGAATGGATTATAGAAAAAGACAAACATTAACTACACAAGAGATTTCACCCAAAATCCGCACCTTATGAGATGGCACTTTCAGTCACACTCAAACATCTGTGAAAGCTAAAAGACCGAATGCCAAAATATCAACAACAAAATATAAACATTATGCTGATGAGCACATGAGCACGTTCACCTTATCGAAAGGAATCAACAGCAGCAAGAA
>BKCP01008181.1:832822-850340 GCA_008636005.1 Striga asiatica | reverse complement strand
ATATTGAATCCACCATATCAAAGAAGCCTGATCATGCCGGCATTTTTAGTTTTTTATTTTTTTCTAAAAAAAATGTAGATAATAGAAATACAAGAGCAACATTCTAACCTGCTTCTTCATATTTCTTTTTGAGTTCGTCAGCTGGCAAGAGTGTCTGTGAGCCATCTAACATCTGCATGAAAAGAGGTAAATAGCAATATTCATGTGATTAACTGACTTGCAATGAGAAGATAGTACAGTTTCTGAAAGCTAAACTCCGATAAATCATATGTTGTAATAACAGGTATATATATATAACCTTCTACCTGGGTAAAGGGGACACATTTACTTCCTGGAACATGGCCACTTCTTATTCCTTTTCGAGGCTCCGGTGCCACCCCATCAAATCTGTAAAATAAATATTGTGAATGCAAAATTACAATATTTCAAATCTAAAGACCATTAATAGGACAACGTGTCATAAATCATATACCTAGCTTTTGAGCGAGCATCAACATGCTGATGTGTTTGCTCCTCAATATTTTTCTGAACCTGAGAAGAAAAGAAACTATAACCTAAATGTACNAGATCCTAAAATATATGCATAGGTTGATATGTTGTTAATGAACTGAACAAGAACGGATTTGTATGCAAGAATCTAGTTCATTATCGCATTAGTCTATAGTCACATAGATTCAAACAAATGCTAGAAAAGAGTGCATCTCAAGCTTGTTCTGTACGTTGGACAAACTCAAAGTGTTTACCCTATAGTCTTATAGATATTAGCTTTTCACGTTAGAAGTTATGTTTG
This sequence comes from Striga asiatica, assembly GCA_008636005.1. Taxonomy (NCBI): domain Eukaryota; kingdom Viridiplantae; phylum Streptophyta; class Magnoliopsida; order Lamiales; family Orobanchaceae; genus Striga; species Striga asiatica. Next base: position 849,550 of record BKCP01008181.1, on the reverse strand, counting down.
TCTCACATCGATTAGTTACTGGGTTGTTATTATGTATAAATATGGAGCTAGCTTTAGGGGATGAGTAAGAGTTTATACAGTCACATACATCAAGAGAATAGAATTCAACAGAAAGAAGTATGTATAGATAAAATCATATTTAAGAAAATAAAATAAAAAGAACCTCTTCAAGTGACCAGACGAGATGTTTCTGAAAGTGGGTTTCGAAAGTAATTGGTCCAACCGGCACAATATCAAGTACTTGGTTTATCCATGAAGCAATTCAAGCATAATGGTTTTTACTTAAAACACTATAAATTTGAAAAATACGATTCTTGGAAACATCCACAAGTAGGGCTGTTAACGAACGTTCGCGAACAAAAGCTCGTTCGAGCTGGTTTGTTTGTTAATCGAGCCGAGTTCGAACAAAAAATTAGGCTCATTTAATAATCGAACGAACACAAGCTCATTCGCGAACGTTCGACAATGTTCGCGAACATTAATTCAATATAATTTTATTTTTTATATATTTACATGATATTTTAATAAAAAAATCTAAAATGTAAATAAATTTTATTTAATTCTATTTTTTTTTTCCGAGTTCGAACAAGTTCGAATTTTGAGTTAATCAAACATATTTAAAAAAATTACGTCCTGAATTATTCGAACACGAACGAACTCAAATTTCGACGAACAATTAAACGAACGAGCTCCAACACGATTTTTTTGCTCGAAAAATAAACGAACGAACACGAACACACTGTTCGAACGTTTCGAACAAGAGCTCGAAACGCCAAGCTCACCTCGTTCGGTTCGATTACATCACTAACTAGCGGGAACTACGCGAAACTTGAGATTTAAATCGAAAAACATGTGGCTTATACCCGTTGTCCTTGGTATACTTTCTCAATCGCCTCACTTGCTGCACTAGCTTTCAAGATAGCATCACTCGAAGCACTCGATTCGACATCATATCCCGAAGCACGCCATCTCGGGAGCCCTCCATCCAAAACCCAAATCCTGTCGTGCCCGAAAACTCGAAACATCCTGTTTAATTGTATTAAAATCAGATATTAAATCATTATCTATAGATGTCTCGAGTAGGAAAAAAAAAAAAAAAAAAANAAAAAAAAAAAAAAAAGCATTGTTTGGTTTTCAATTTGCGTAAGTCGAAAAACTCACCACCAAACACGAGCTGCACTGAAAACTCCCTTTCCGTCATAAACCACAAGGCCATCTTTATTGTCAATGCCAAGAGCAGAAACAGCAGCAGCAAATGCGTCTTCTGATGGCAGCATATGTGGCAACTGCTTAAAAGATGACAAACAATATTATATTACTTCAGCAGAAGAAAATAGAAAACTAATACTATACCTATAAGTTTCATCAATAGGAAATTTATCTCCTAGTAAGCAAGAAGAAGACTTCTGCTTACATTTGTGGTGCGATCTGCTATGCCATCGACATCAAAGAAAAGTGTACCGGGAATGTGTGCAACCTTTTCAAACAAATAGAATGAAACATATCAGTCTCAAGCAAATCATATAAATAAATCATAAATCAACCACTAAATGTGTATACGGGGTTATATAAGAAAAAAGAGCATCACGTGACATTTCAGACCAATATCAATTATCTACAAAGTGTAGTTAATTATTGGAATATGAATATTAAGCATAATGGTCTAGCAATCAAGAAAATGCAGATATCATCAGTAATGAAGCTGTGCCAAACACCTGATACTCTTGAAGTGGATTTCTCTTTTCATCGGGCATGTACCATGATGCATCCAGCACCTGGAGATGTTTCAAGCCAATACAAAATAAATAAATAAATAAATAAAAAATCAGACTACTCATGTACATCTAGACTGGCTTTTACTAAACTCAATCATCCCAAGTAAAATTGAGAAATAAATTTGAACGAAATGGAAAATTGAAGAGATCAATATGGTTATCTATTACTATTACGAGTGTCCAGAGGGCAAAAACACCGGTTCTTCAATGCCACAAAAAACGAAAAGAAAATATCCTAATATCCACCAATAACCATAACATACAAACAAACACTCTCATATGACACAGTCTGATCTATCTCATCATTAAGCCAAAAAATAAAAAGAGGCAGAACATATAGGGATAAGATACACAATTCATGCATCACGAGAACTACAATAATTGTACATGACTTGGAAAATATAGTTAATCGGTTGACTTTCAGTCCAAAGTACAGGTGTAGACCTTCACATCGGGCTCTCGGAGATTGGCATGGAGCCAGTCAACTGAGACAACAGGCTCATTAATCGACAAGGAATGCAAAGAGTATGAGGCCTGTGATGCAACTGCTGATGAAGACATGCTACGGCAAATGCATCTTGCAATTTTATATGCCGAATGGGAGGAAAATGGCCACAAGTGGAAAGGCCTCTTCTGCAATAAAAATAAATAAATATTATCTAAGATTTAGTAAATGTAATGAATTCTCCAAGTCCCTAGGATGCAACCAACACACAAGTATGTGACATCCCTTGATATATCATAAATCTTCACGGGATATCAGATTTCCTAAATGAATCAGACGAGTCTCTCCAAGATGTAGATGATAATCGAGTAAACAACTTCTACTCAAAGAGCGATTTGCAGTGATGAGGCTTAACTTCATAATAGTAATTAAAACCCACTGAGGAAATATAAAAAAGATCCTAAATTTCAAAGATTTAGGACATTTAAGGAAACGAAGTATTCAATTCAGGCTTGAGACCTATAACACACGCAATTTCACTACTTCATGTGCTTCATTATCCACTTTGCGAAGCTGACAACCAGCAAAGCTTTTCACAAGAAAACCACAGGTCCACAACATATCAAGAATCGGCTAAACATACACAAATTTGCAGCAAAGAGAACGAGCCCACAATCAACATAAATTGCATCATAAAGTAATACTAATTAACCCGATAAAGGGAGTCTGAAACAGAGTTATATGATGAAACTGAGTCTAAAGGCTCAGAAAATCAAAACAGCCGATAGCAGTGGAAAATCTTTCAACGTACTGCGACAGAGGGCGATAATTGGGATTTCTGCAAGAATGGTCTAGGTGAACATGTAAATAAGCTTCGACGGACACGACGGGCAAAGAGGGCTTTGGATAAAACGACGGATGCCATTTATATGACTGTAATACAAAGCGATAAAATTAGACTGCCCACCGANATATATATATATATATATATATATATATAAACTTTGTCTTCTTCAGCTGATCAGTGTATCAAAGCATTCAAAGGGTTTAAAGAACAGGCAAGGGTTTTGGCAATTCAGAGTGGACATTTGTGTTTTGCAGGGTGCATCAAAGCAAAACGCCACTAGAATCAGTTTAAGGGAGGGGACTGAGGTCTGAGGGTATATTTTATATCGCTTTTTAGGAAAAACTAGTACATCCGTGCTAGAGATTTTGAATGAGCTATTTTAACATGTTGTGTCCCAAAAATTTTACGAGTCATCCATAGTTTTCTTATGCAGTCATCCATCACTTAATGTATTTATACTTATCTAAAATGTATTTATTGCCGGACACATGTCAATACATTATTGGTGAATAAGTGTGGATAGCTCCATAAGTCGAGTCATCCGATGACTACAAAGCAAAACTGTGTTGTGTCCCTTTTAAGTTTAACAAACAATAGTTATTATATATTTTCTACATCATCTAACCAGCGGTAAATCTGAAAAGCAATGTGGTTATAATTTATTTATCATCTGTTTTAATTAGCGTTGGTTCTTTAGTCATAACATTAAATATGAGCATGCGACTAGCTTTTAAAATAGTTAGTATATTATCTCACTCACACATTTATGCTAATATAAATTTGATTTTAGTATATATATTTATTCCTTGATAGAAGAGAAATAACCGTTTTATTTATTCTTGTTCACCATGTAATACTTAATTACTATTCTGTTATAAACTTTATTGTCATATAATGTCATTATTATTTATAAAAGTTATAGAAGTCGTACGACTTCTTTTTCTTTTTATTTTATGTAATGAAAAATATTTAATACACGTTAGTATTATTTATTTATATAATCAATTTAAAATATGTAAATAAATTTAAAATTAAAAAGTGTATAAATATTTTAAAAAATTTACACACATTATTTTTAGAATTTAATTTTGTATACTAATTAAACAAATTTGATTTAGCAAATGCCAAAAACTAAATCTCTTCTATAATCAAGATTTTTTTAATTTACATTGTAAGAATTTATAATTTATTTAGCATACTCTGCAATGAAAATATATTCTACAAGAATCTCATTATAGAAAAAAATCAAAATAAAAAAATGATATAAAAAATAATAATGGTTGCCAATAATATGAAAATAAATTATAAAGAACGGTTAATATATTTCAATTTTAATTTTTGACCATTAGTAAAACTGTTTAATGTATCTGGTCATTATCTCTTAAATGATAAATTATATTAATTTAAAGAATAATTTATTTTTATATATAACGAAATAAAGCTTAAGAAAAAATTATATTTGCAAAGATTAATTCACCAACTTGATTTCACCTGATTAATTTGAAGTAAAAATTCTACCTAACCTGTTACAGTTTCTATATATATTCTTGAATAAAAAAGTGAATGTTTTGAAAAAAAAAATATTATGGTTATAACATAAAATATGTTGTAATATTTATCTTGACTAAAATATTATCAATATGAATCACGGAAAATTTAATCTTGTAATTTATTATAATGGATATCAATAAAATTATTGTAGGTATTGACATGCATCATATTTACGTGCATTTTGTAGTGATTTTCGTGTCCGTTTTGTCGTAGTTTGATATATAACTAATTATTATATAATTAATTATTTAATTAATTATTTATTTAATTAATATTATTAAGCTATGACGAAGGTGTTTTATTTGTGTTTTGATAGGAAATAGGGTCGGAATAATTTTTGGGAACAAAAACAGCAAGAAACGGACAAAAAAAGGAACAAAGGCTAGCACTGGGACGAGCCCAGGTACATGGCCCATAAGAATTGTGTATTAGGCCAAGTTTAGTTGTCTTGTTGGTTCACTCACACCCCGTCAAGTCCAGCCCAAACAATAGTTAAATGAGGGGCAAGATGGTAATTCCGTGGATTCATTTTCTTCTTCACGCTTCACGTACCAGCATGTATGTCCGCCGTTAAAGCTGCTGCAAAGCTTCGACCGGAGACCGCTCGCCACCGTTCTGCTCGACTTCAGACCGACCACTTCCACCTGAAACGGTCACCGGAGAAGACGCTTTGAGTGGCTGCCCGACCATCGGACAAAACTGCCATGTTCAACGACCAAGACGCCGGGCTAAGGGTGAGCTGGCCGGAAAATGCTATGTCCGGCGACCTGGACGTCTTTTGAACACTTGGGATGCCGGAAATTCTTCCAGGAGCCACGAATCGAGATGAGAATGACGATCTGGTGTCGGTTTGAACTCCCAGGTACACACGGGTCGTCTGAGCCCGAGACACGGCTCGTGTCGCTTAGACGGGTCGCTAATTGAGCTCCCGGCATTGTCACACGACTCATGTGACCGGTGACACGAGCCATGTGACCCTAGGCGCGATTTGTTCGAGTTTGACGCGTTTTTCCGAATTTTATGATATTTTTGATCTATTGCGACTATGACTCAACCCAACTATTTAAGAGACACTCGGGCACGAATTTGAGGGGTCTTGGACATATTTTGGAGACTTTTGGAGGCTAGAAACACGAGCAAGACGAGAGAGAAAGCCGGGAAGAAAGGATCGACGGAGCCGAATAAGCTTTTTCTTTCTTTTTCTTTTCCTCTTTCGAACTCAATGTTTTATATTTATTTTCTCTATTTTGAAATCATGTTTCTAGACTAGATTTATATTAGATTCTAGGATTTGTTAGTACTCGAATTGATTTATGATTTAGTTTTTATTTCTTTCATTCCGGTTTATCTTTCGTTTATGAATTTCTTGTACTTATTATTATTGTGTGAGTAGATGACCACTATGAATGCATATTTGTAATCGATTTGAGACCGAGAGAAGATAATTGATTGCTAGAATTGAGAGATTTATAACGTAAGAGAATAAACAGACCGAGAGGTTGATAGGACCTTGCGAGAGAACGAAAATCCTAAGAACTTATGGGAGTTAGTTGTTCATCTTGAGACCGAGAGGAGATAGATAACAATTAATATCTACGATTTGACTTGTTCGAGAGAAAGGTTTGAAATCAATTTAGCGATTATCTCTACGATTGGTAAAATTAAATAAGGTTTGTTTGAATATAAACGTTTCATGAATTAATTCCGAGGAACGCTTAGCCTAGAATCTATCTTTTGTATCTTATTTTATTTTTATTTTTTTTAGAGAAATTAGTTTCTAGTTTAATTCTTAGTTTATAATCATCGTTCAATTCACTAGTTTAGATAATATTTAATCGTCATTATTTTAATACTTCATTAATTTAACTACAATCTCTGTGGAATACGACCTTACTCGCCACTACCTATAGCTACTCCGTACACTTGCGGATAGCGAAAATAATTAGCGAACAAGTATTAATAAAACTACTTAAAGAAACAATATTTTGACCGTATCTGATTTGATCTGATTTGAAAACATGTATATAGAAGCAATTGATGCATATATTTAAAAAGTTTCTAAAAAATTGTATGCATTAAATGCTTCTAAATTTTTTACTACTATTTTTAGTAAATGGTTATTCTTGTTATTATATATAGATATAGATTTCTTCTAGTTGGATTACGCTTTTAATTAGTTAATAAGCTTCTTATATTTAACTAAACTTAATATGATAAAAATATTTTTTTAAAAATATTAGAGATTAATTCAAAAGCTTTTTGGATGCTTTTAGAAGATAAAACCTTTTAAGCTTAATTCATATTTTTTTCATAAGCTTTTCCGACATTTTTAATAAAACCTTCTCCAAATTATTTATTAAAATTTTTTATTTCAATTGACTTATCGAATAATTTTACCAAACACTATTCATAATTTTAACTTATTTCGTAAACTTTTTTAAATCTATCATTATATAAAAAAAATAACCTTTTTACAAATTAGAAACGTTTTCCCGCCAAAATCATTAAATATATTCTACATATAGTAATTGTTGAACAAATCTGAATAAGCAAAAAAATTGGCCCATTAATTGTGTAAAGATTTGTTTCTCTTTTTCCTATTTTTTAGTTTATCAAAACCGTTGTTTGACAATAAATATTTGTTTTTCTTTTTTCTATTTTTAATATAAATCTACACGAGCTTATCTATCCTGTTACAAATCTCATTGCATTGTTTAAAAAATCTCATCCCTTATCTATACAGATTTGAAAAAATAAAATAAAATAGAAACCAATTCATAATTACTGCTAGAAATCTATTATCTTTAAAAAGAAAAAATAAAATAAAATAGAACCAATTCATAATTACTAATACAAATCCATTATCTACTTTAAGAAGCTAATTTTCATCGGTCTAATTATTAATATTTTTACAAATATTATAAGCCAACCATACAAAAAAGTATAATAATAATTTTTAAATGGTGTGTAATCAAATTTTTTTATATTCTCTTATACAAAATAATTTACATTGTTTGACCCCGAATCTTTAATTTATAATTATTAAGTATTGTTTATCCTCCTCTTTAATTTATAATTATTTTTTTCTTCATCTTCTTAAATAGGATCAATAGTAGTTTCCACTTTCACAATTGAGTGACTCAAACTCGAGGTCTATTTATAATATTGTTAATTTAATATTGTTTTCGTGCATCGCACGGGATACACACTAGTTACTTTTTCAAAAAAACCTGTTGATTTATTGAATTAGACTTATCAAATAACCTTATCATACAATATTTATTAGCTATTTTTTCAACAGTCAATCATAATATTATCTTCGCTTTTGGTATTCAAAGCTTTTGTGATATCAAACATTATCTCCGTAAATTAAATTTGGTCCACACAGTCAACTTTTTTGTTAAAAACTACGGAATCGTTAAGATTATTAGTTTTAATTATTAAAATATTATAATTATTAAATATTAAAAGTCTTAGTACTCAATGACTTTATACAATATTATAATCATGTTAATTAAAATAATTAACTTTACCTTCTTCTCCAGCCATCTCGCCACCGCCCGCCACCACCGTCAGTCGCCGCCCGTCGCCCATATACTTGTGACGGATTTTAAAAAACTATATATTAGTTCGACACACTCGACTCAATCTTCTTACCAAAGACATGTTTAATTTCATCATACAACGTCTCAAATTTTGTTAAATCATTATCAAAATTTTAAAAAATAAAATTATTGTACATTAAATTTTGTTTGGACTACCACATGGAGATCCGACTTGTGGATTTTCATGAAATATAAATGTATAGAAAAGCTATTTTTATAGGGGATCCAATTGAATCTCTTAATCGTCGATCGAAACATCCAATAGCTAGAAAAACGTCCATGAAGTTGTTAGATTATTGGAGACACGTAGAGGCGGGACGAATACTTCAACTGACGACTTTCGGTGACACGAGAAATTTTAGGTGTGAGCTTTTATTTTGTTCATCTTTTCATGAGTTGCAGTTCCTCTCAATCGATTTAATATTTTGAGTTCTTTGAGCCTTCAATTTGAAATGCCATTTTTCGTGTCTATTTTTTTTTTGATATTTTTTTTTATCTTTCAGCCGCTTTTCTGGTGGAAGGAGGTTGTGAGATGAAAATTCGACGGTTGCTGTTAGTATTTTCTAGGAAAGTTGACAGTGTGGACAAAAGATGATTAATGGGCGAAACGTTGAATATTAAAACTGATCAAGTAAAACTTCAGGTAATAAGAGTGAAAAATGAGGTAAAATTAGGGTACTATATAAGTAATTTATCTCTCGCTTTTATTTAATTTAGAATTTCAAATAAAGTAAAATGAGGGATAACTCATTTTCTTTTAAAAGTTTCTAAATGTTTAGTATATGTTCGCTAATTATTTTCGCTATCCGCAAGTGTACGGAGTAACTATAGGTAGTGGCGAGCAAGGTCGTATTCCACAGAAATTGTAGTTAAATTAATTAAGTAATAAAATAACGACGATTAAATATTATCTAGACTAGTGAATTGAATGATGATTATAAACTAAGAATTAAACTAAAAACTAATTTATCTAAACAAATAAAAATAAAATAAGATGCAAAAGGTAGATTCTAGGTTATGCTTTCCTCGGAATTAATTCATGAAACGTTTATATTCAAACAAACCTTATTTAATTTTACCAATCGTAGAGATAATCGCTAAATTGATTTCAAACCTTTCTCTCGAACAAGTCAAATCGTAGATATTAATTGTTATCTATCTCCTCTCGGTCTCAAGATGAACAACTAACTCCCATAAGTTCCTAGGATTTCATTCTCTCGCAAGGTCCATCAACCTCTCGGTCTGTTTATTCTCTTACGTTATAAATCTCCCAATTCTAGCAATCAATTATCTCCTCTCGGTCTCAAATCAATTACAAATATGCATTCATAGTGGTCATCTACTCACACAATAATAATAAGCACAAGAAATTTATAAACGAAAGATAAACCGGAATGAAATAAATAAAAACTAAATCATAAATCAATCCGAGTACTAACAAATCCTAGAATCTAAAATAAATCTAGCCTAGAAACATGCTTTCAAAATAAGAAAAATAAATATAAAGTATTGAGTTCGAAAGAAGAAAAAGAAAAAGAAAGAAAAAGCTTATTCGGCTCCGTCGATCTTTTCTTCCCGGCTTTCTCCCTCGTCTTGCTCGTGTTTCTAGCCTCCAAGAGTCTCCAAAGATGAAAAAAATGTCTCCCACCCTCCAAAAATATGTCCAAGGGTTGTATATATAGTTGAGGTCGAGTCCTAGTCCAAATAGGTCGAAAAATCCCAAAAAATAGAAAAAACGCGTAAAATCCGTACACGTCGCACCCAGGGTCACACGACTCGTGTCATAGGAAACACGAGTCGTGTGACAATGTCGAGAGCTCAATTCACGACCCATCGGGACGACACGACCCGTGTCTCGGGCTCACACGAGCCGTGTGAAACTGGGCGTCTAAAACTCCCTTTTGGTCGCGGTTTTCGTCTCCTGGTGTGCTCTACGTCATCTCAGGTCCGTAAGGAGTGATTCCGATCGTCTCTGTCGGACCCAGGTCGCCGGAGATGGCGCTCCGTACGTTTTCCGGCAACTCCCGCCGCCTGCACGGAAGTGACGAGTAGCAGCAGTTCTTCTCTGGATTTCTCGGCGTCAAAAGTGGTTTCAGGTGGTATGGACGGAGATATGATCCGCGGATGACGTCGACATGGCGTGTTCCGGCCATTTTCCGGCATCATGGTAGCAGCTTCTTCTCCGGCGGGCGGCGACATCATAGCGGGTCGCGTCTTAGTGGTGAGGACGTCGAGAATTGGCGGACATGGAGTCCAGGTGGTTCGCCGGCGACGTGGTGGCGAGTGGACAGCTTGTCGAGCAGCTCAAAACTCAACAATGGCGGATGTACGTGAGTGAAGACGATGGCTCTTCTCTCTCCTTCAATATCTTAGTCACCGAAACTACGATGTTGCCCTTCACTTAAAGCACATGTGGGCTGATTTTATGGAATAGGATGGGCTGGTTCTTCGGCCCAAGAAACCAAACAAAATGGGCTGTCATGATGCTCTTGTGGGGCTACGTACTTGGGCCTGTTCCAATGCTTGGCTCCCACTACTTTTATGTACAATTCACGCCATTTTCGACTCCAAAAATTAACTCGACCTGTTTCCTATCAAAACTCAAATAAAACACCTTCGTCATAGCTTAATATAAATAATTAAATAATTAATTAATTAAAGAATAATTAATTAAATAATAATTAATTATATATCAAACTACGACAAAACGGACACAGAAATCACTACAAAATGCACGTAAATATGACGTATGTCAGTATATGGTAAGTATCTCCGTAAGAATAATCATACAATTTTAATTTTAAAAAAATTAGCAAGTTTGTTAGAGAGATAAATCTGGTTAGATAAGTGATTAATTGGTTAAAATATTATATTAATTATATCTTAAAAAAACCAGTTATATAATGTGGATAAAAATATATAATATTAATTAGTTTGTTAAGAATGTGATTATATAAAAATCAATATTCAAAAATGAAATTTACCCAAAAAATCTGGTTAGGATCTTTTTCTTTAAATATTCAAATTAAAAAGTATAAGAACTGAATTTAGATTATATCACATAAGGAAAAAATAAATAATAAATATTTATTAATATATAAAATATGTAATTTTGAATTCCATATAAAGTAAAAGGCATGATAATTCAAATTTATTTTTTAAAAAATTTCTAAAATAATTTATATTTTGGTATTTATATCCATAAGACTAATCAAATAATTTATTAAATAAAATATTATATTAATTATATTTTAAAATACCCGACTAGATAACTTGGATAAAAAATTATATTAATTAATTGTTAGGAATGTGATTATATAGATAAGATAAAATGTAATGTATCCAAAAAAATCTGCTTATAATTTTTCCTTTAAATGTTTGAATTTAATTTTGTTAAAAAAATCAAAAATTTGAATAAGAATCATGGGCGGGGAAACCAAATAATTTCAAAAAATATTTCCATTATTAGTAAAAATCAAAATTATGGGCGAGAATTTACATGCCTATTTTTGGATTTTTTTCTTAGTACTATTATATAGTAATAGATTATCTCGTTTTCTCCTTTCTCTGAAATCTTTCTATGGACTCATCGTTTTCCTATCTTGTCACAGTATCAGTTGATCGCAAATTTCTCTAATATTCCACTGCAATCCTACAAAATAATACTCTGTGCATCCTAGAAAAATATTTTTTTTTTTTCAGCAAAATATAATTTTATGTATTATCGTACCATTATAAATTTATGTTAGAAATACAATGTCAACATAAAAAAAAATTATAATTTGTATGTTGGAGTATTTAAAAATAAAATATCAATTAAAATAAATATGATCATTTTTCTAACGAATAATATACTAACTAGTATTATTAATTAGTTTTACTAGACATGGCCAAAACCCAAGCAGGGTCACGACCCGGCCCGGCCTGCCGGGCTCAAAAACACTGACCATGAACTGGTACGGACCTATACTCGTGTCGAGTCCGTGCTTTTTTTAAAAAAAATATAAAAAAAAAAATTAAAAAGAAGGGTCATCGACGTGCCCGGCCCTGACCCTTCGGTCCGAGTCATGAAATGGATGACCCTTACACGGCCTGTCTGAAATCCGGGCCGGTCCCAAACCCGTGATCAATGAGTTTGACCGAGTCGGGTCCGGACCGGGTCGGCGGGTCAGACGACCCTTTGGCCATGTCTAAGTTTTACTTCTCTAGATTAAGAATTTAAGACATGTCACTTTTTTCTTTTCCATATTTATTTATTTATTCATGCAAAAACTGGATAATAAACCTCAAAAAGGATTTCCCCAAATCAAGCCCTAGCCGCCATGGAGAACACGCAGCCGAATAGACTGTCATCAGCCATGGCGAACCTTCCAGACGAGATCATCATAATCATTTTCTCCCATCTACCCGCCAAGTCTCTCCTCCGATTCAAGGCCGTGTCTCGTTCATGGTGAGCTGCCATCTCCTCCGATCCCCAATTCCTCCGCGCGCATCTCCGCCGATCATCCGCCGCAGACCCACGACGAAATGTACGCCCTACCGTTCCATTTGTTCAGGGCGGACCCCCGCCGCCGCGAATTCCAACCTTTGGCGGATCTCGGTTCCCCCGCCGCCCACTGCAAGGCCGACGTCTTATGCGCCTGCGACGGCTTGGTCCTCCTCCCCGGCGGCTCGTTTTTGTCCTTAAAGCTGTGGAACCCTTCCACCGGAGAGCAGACCAAGTTGGATCTCCCCTTCCCTCTCTTCCTCCCGAGGACGCACGGCATCTTCTACGACCCGGCCTCCATGTCCGGCTTCAAGGTGGTGGTGCTCTCCGGCCAACACTACGGAGTCTACTCGTTCGTGTCCCGCTCGTGGTCCGAGAAGAGGACTTTTCCGATTTGTTACCACTGGTCGCGGAAGGGTGGGTTTTTCGCAGATGGGGCCGTTTACTGGGTCGTGTGCAGGTCTAAACAGAAGGGCAAGGAGATTGTGTACATGGACTCGAGGGATGGTGAAGAAATTCTCAAAACTCTGCCTCGGCCGGAAAATGTGGGTGAGGAGGCCGAGTTTGATGTGGTTTGTTTGGGCGGCCGTTTGTGTGTGTACCTTTTGGATGGTGGCAGTGGCCGGTTTTGGGTAAAGGAAAGGGTCGGCGGTGGGCCCACTGCTTGGAAATGGAAAGAGATTACGGTTGAGGGGACTTTTGGTTGGCCGGATTTTGGGAATGCGGGTGTATGGATACGATCGGACGATGGGGAGAGATTTGTGGCGTGTGGCGATGAATCTTGGCCGTCGGTGAAGGCTTTTCGGTTTCAATGGACTCCCTACATCGAGAGCTTGTTATTTCCCCATACACAAGACCACAACCCGATCAAAGGATTTTGCTTAACTAATTGACAAATTCTAAGGATTTTGCTTAACTAATTGACAAATTCTTGTGTGGGGCTGGTTCGGCTCATCATATTTTTCGTAGCATAAAAGTGCACGTTTCTGCTATCAAATGACTTGTTTTATTAATGCTTTTTTTAGAGTATGATATTTTAATTTGAAAGTATATAAATTCTTTAGTTTTTCATGATATTCATGGAGTTCTTTTCAAGCTATAAATTATTTCACATTGGGGGAAGAACTTTAAACAAAAGAATAACCTACAGAGCATGAAATCATTAATTTCAAATCCTTATGTTGTGATTGTATATGGATTTAATTAATTTTTGATTGGTTTTTTTTGTTAATCATAGTTAATTTTGAAAATGTGGTATAGTTAGTTAGTTAAATTTAACTTGAAATAAAATAATTAAACTTGATTTGATGTAAAAGTAAGAGAAAAATGATTGAAAGTGATAGTTGGTTAAAATTATGTGAGTGGATGAATAATGAATTAAAATTGATGTAGTGTGTAAGAATAAATGGTCAATATTATTTAATTATATTGATAATATTGAAGATAATGGAGTTAGGTTAAAGTTAAGTTAAATTTGAGTTATGATTAATTTTTTTCTATTTGAGTTTATAAACAATCACACCCTTACATATTAGGAAGCCATGATTGGCATATGAGATTTCCTTCATACACATCAACTAATAAATCGTTGTCATGGATTTGGAATCGTCAAACGTCAAGTCCTGTCATGTCAAATCCTTAAAATAACAAGTGTATTCAATTAGAATTTTAAGTGATATTTTAAAACTTTTTATGATTTGAGACTTTTTAAAATTTTGAGATTTGAGAGGAATTTTATGAAATCTTAAGTCTGGAAGTAGGATTTGAAGTGGAATATCGTATAAAGTTTTTTGTTTAGAAATCTCACCAAATTTTAAAAAGTCTTAACAAATCCTAGTGTTAAATACATTAAATAACTCAATATTTTGTAAGACCTTTTAAAATCTCAATTGTATACCTCTGGATTTTTAAAAGTCTTAACAAATCTAAATTGAATACACAAAGACTTTTCTAAAGTATTAAAAAGTCCTTAGAAAACATAACTGAATACACCCTCCTAAAATGTTTCAGAGGTCTTTCACGATTTGGCCATGAGTCTTACTAAAATCTAAACCCTGTGAACATTCACATTGTTTACTATTTTACGACAATTTTTAAAAACTTTTGCAAAAATATAATATTTAAAATAAATTATACACAAACCATTTATAAACTTTTATAAAAAAAAAAAAAAAAAAAAATAATGCAATTCAAAGATTAATGACAATAATAGACCATAATTCTGTTAATCCACCAACTTTGAAAAAAGTGCACCCACATTTGTTGAGAATGGCAGCAGCCCCAGCCCCAGCCCCTTTCATTGACAGCCAACAAGGAAGAAAAAAAAGGAAGCATCATCTTGTTGAAAAATGGAGTACGCACATGTTGAAAAATTGTGCATTACCACTCTATAAATAGAGATGGGATTCAGATGAACAAAACACCAAAACTACAACAATATTCAAGAAGAAAAAAGAAGTGAGCTAGAAAAATAATCTAGCCTTTGTGTGTGTTTTTGAGTTGTGAATTGTGAGTGAGTTTGAGAGTGTTTTGTAAACACGAGTGTATTTTTCTTCTAATAAAATACCTGCAGTAGTCCGGAGACGTAGGCATTATTGGCCGAACTCCGTTATCAATTTGGCGTGTCCAATTTTTATTTTTTATTTCACTTTTATAGATCCGATTTCATGGAAATTTCAGCGTATTTTTCCCAACAACTGGTATCAAAGCCAGATTGTTAATTTTATATTTTTTGTGTGGTGTTACTATTCCGTTGAAAAACGTGAATAGTACCAATTTTGTCGGCGCTACAATTAATCTACCGACGTGTTTTGAAACACGGTAGTTCACAAAATTGCAGAAACGATCCGGCAGAGAAGTCAGATCAGAGTCGAAGTGATGGCTGCAGACGAAGGAAAAATGAAAATCGAAAAGTTCGATGGTGCGGACTTTGGCTTTTGGAAAATGCAGATAGAGGATTATCTGTACCAAAAGAATATGTATCAACCACTCACAGGAAAGAAGCCAGAGGACATGAAGGAGGAAGAATGGAGTCTCCTTGACAGACAAGCTCTTGGAGCCATTCGGCTGACGTTATCCCGTAATGTTGCTTTTAACATTGCAAAAGAAAAGACGACAACAGGCCTCATGAAGGCTCTTTCCAACATGTACGAGAAACCATCAGCCTCAAATAAAGTTCATTTGATGAGGCGATTGTTCAACCTTCGGATGACCGAAGGTGCTTCGGTGGCACATCATCTCAATGAGCTCAACACCGTCACAACCCAGTTGAGTTCAGTTGAGATCGAGTTCGATGATGAAGTACGGGCTTTAATACTTTTGTCTTCCCTACCAGAAAGTTGAAATGCTACGGTCACGGCTGTGAATAGCACATCGGGAAGCAATAAGTTGAGATTTGATGATGTCCAAAATTTGGTTCTCAGTGAAGAGATCCGGCGGAGAGAGTCGGGTGAACCATCAACCTCTTCTGTATTGAATACAGAGTCAAGAGGAAGAAGTTCAACCAAAGAAAGCAGACACAACAAATCAAAGGGAAGAAGATCCAAGTCCAGAAATCATCGTAGTTCCCAAAACTCGAAGTCGATCGAGTGCTGGAATTGTGGGAAGACCGGGCACTATAGAAACCAGTGCAAGAGTGCACCGAAGAGTCAGGAGGCAAAAGAAGAGGCAAATATTACTTCAGCCTCAGGAGGAGATATGCTGGTATGTTCTTTGGAGAACAGAGAAGAGTCTTGGGTGTTAGACTCTGGAGCATCCTTTCATGCTACCTCACAGAAGGAACTACTCGAAAATTATGTTCCTGGTAACCTTGGTAAAGTTTACCTTGGTAATGAGCAATCATGTGAGGTTGTAGGGAAAGGTGCAATAAAAATTAAGCTGAGCGGGTCTGTATGGGAATTGAAAAATGTTAGACATATTCCCGACCTGACGAAGAATTTATTCTCCGTGGGCCAGCTAGCCAGTGAAGGCTACACGACAATCTTCCATGGTGATGATTGGAAGATTTCAAAAGGTGCGAT
>BKCP01008181.1:815322-827822 GCA_008636005.1 Striga asiatica | reverse complement strand
CAAAATAGCGTCGGGTTGTGCCGGCGTAAGGGCTTCGACGTTAATAGCTTAGAATGTTCAGATAAAAAAGGAAAAAAAATGATAGTCATATCTCAACCACTTATATGGAGTTATTACTTACTGCTCAAGACCTACCTGATCTTGCTGCTCAAGTACCCGTGTTGCCCAAGATTTATCTAATCTTGTTGCCTAAGTATTCTTGTTGCCCAAATATTGCTCTTATCTGATCGCGTTCACACTATTCACATCAACTTGCATTCACGCGTTCACACTGTTATGCTCTCTTCCTTAGGTGGTCGCCCTGCGCTTGGCCGAGCTAAGTAGCTCGGTCACCTCTATTAATCTAGACTTACTGAGCCATAATATGTCTTTAAATTCCTATCCGACTCTTTTAGTTCCAGGTCGAGTATTTGACGGACTATCCTAAAGTTCTACTTTGACCTGACGTTGTTGTCAATCTCACTGACATGATTCTGAGCTATCCAAGCCACTGTACTGTCTGAGCTCTAACTGAGCGGCCAAGTGTGTACAACCAACCGAGTTGCTTCCGAGTTGTATGATCTCAAGTGGTTGGTATGATATACCATATCAAATAAATAGCTAATGGCCCGATTGAATATAAAATATCCAGTTATGGCTGACCAGATAATTTTTTTAAACTCAAAATTCAACTCAAAATTAACTCAACTCAACTTACTCAATATTATTAATATAATAAAATAATATCAATCAATCATCGTCACACGTTACATAAATTTTAATTCATTATTCATCTACCCATATAATTTTAACTAACCACAATTTCCAATAACCTCTCTCCTACTTTTATACCACATCAACTTTAATTATTATATTTTAAATATTTTTTAAATTCAAACTCAAAATTCCACTCATACTCAATTTAGTCAACATTTTTTTTTTCAGAATTAACTCACTTTATCGAATAATTCAGTCAAATTGAAAGTAACTTATATTTTTATCATTAATTTTTTTTAAACCTTGTTAGTGCAATTGTCGAGACGAAATGAGATAAAGTGAATAATATTTTATTTTCATATATTTTGCTATTTTCATCCACAACTAGTGCGTGACCCGTGCGATGCACGGGGAAACAATATTACGATTTTATTACAAATTAAATTATATAAATAACATTAATCATGATTTACTCATTGTTTTTAAATTAAATCGAGTTGGACAGTCCGATCAAATGAACCGAGAATCAGTTTATTATCAATCTAGTTCGCTTGAATAAAATATTTGCTATTGAACCCGTCAACACCAACCAGTCAGATGGTAGGATTGATATGATTTTCTAAATAAATTTTGGTTTCAAATTATTTTAAAGAAAAAATAAATATTTAAATAAATTGGAGATTTATACTTTTTTTATCAATTAGTTTAAAAATTTAAATTTTTAAATTGTTTAGATATTTAATTAACACCTTTTATTTAAATTTATTACAAAAAGTGCAATATATATATATATATATATATATTAAAATATTTTTAAATTAAAATCTAAACAAATCATATATCATTGAATAATATAACTTGATCATTTCGATGACGGTCCAATTATGAAAACCTTATATTTTCGGTAAATTAATAAAAATTATAATAAAATATTATTTTGTTCACATAAACATTAATAAAAAGGTTAATAAATATTCATAAATCATTAAACATGTTGTCATAAAAGTATTATTAATTTGATTATTTGGAATTTGGAGTACATCACATTCACTTAATAAAGTATTTTCATTTTTAAAATTTATATTTAGATTCAACATAGGCAGTACCCTAATTCAATCACTCGATTGATCCAAAGAAATTTCCTTATTTTTATTACATATATTTAATTTTATGAAATAAAAATATTTTATGATTTATATAGTAAATATCTACAACAAATGAAAATATATTAAGATTATAAATTATGTATCTAAAGATAAATTAATTATTTTTTTACTTTATGCATATTCATAAAAAATAAACATAGTAATTTCAAAAAATTAAAATTAATTGATTGGTTATGCAATTGAAACGATGACTTGATATTAACATGAGTTACTACGTATAAATAATATTTTGTATTATGTTATTCATATGTTATTAAATATCATAAACAAGTGGTGTTATAACTAAGAAAGTGTTTTAAAAATTAATTAAATTCTCATTTTATATATAATATATTTCTAATACCTTTCTCCCAAAATTTGATTACCAAAAATCATAGTATACAAAACATAATTTCTGAAATTGGAAAAATATCAAGAGATTGGTACAAAAATTGAAAGGCAAAATATTAGGAAAATATTTCAATTTAAAATTATGTGATATTTATTATTGATAAGAAAAGATGATCTTCCACAATTGTAAAGTAGAGAATCTGAAATATATAGTGATATTAGGAAAATGTTGTTATGAACTGGGTGTAAAATTACACGGGAATCCTAGGAACTGATATGTAATTTTCAGTTCTTACAAATAATCTAAAAATATAAAATTACAATTGAACTGAAAAATAAATTACAACTGAAGAATAAATTAAATCTTAAAAACAAAACGGAAAGATTAAAGCCGAGGCGAGTAAAACTCTTTCCGCAAGAAGAATATGCCCCGTGTGGCAGCTAACGGTTCAGGCGTAACTTCTCCAAAGATACAACGGCAAACGTCTCTAAATCTGTAGCACACCAGATTTACGAAGTTCGTTGAACTTGAACGGAGTCAAGAATTGAGCACTAAAAAATAGGAACAAAAATATCTTTCTTTTGTTATTTTGATAACAAATAAATATTTTTATTCCTCAAATATTCTTCCTTACTAAATATTTTTAAATATTTCTTTCCTTTCTTTCTTCTCTTTTCTCTCTCTTTTTCTTGTGTCTTTTCTTCCATCAAACCTTCCCCTATTTATAGAAAATTCTATCAAATAAAAAACTATATATTTTTTTTATTGTAATTAGTTGGAATATTAGGAAGAATATTAGAAAGAATATGAATATTAGGAAGAATAAGAATCATTTGGTGGAATATTAGTTAGCAAAATTAATTTAACACTCAAACTATTTACAAATGTCAGAACTGCAATTGTTGGTAGGAAGTATTTGTTTTGGTGATAATGTAGATTGGAAGGCTAATTATTTAATTATGGGATTATCTATATTTAATTATTTATATGGAAATTTGGTACACATAAACAAATTTGGTTAAAAAAAAGGCAACCCGATTTGTAATGATTCATTTGAAAAAGGCAATCAAATTTTAATGAAAATTTGTTAAGAAATTTTATAATCCATTTAAAATGTAGAATAAAGAATTTCCAAAAAAGGCAATTCAATATTTTTTTTGCAAGAAATAGTTACTATTTAAAAAATAATCAAATATATATATATATATATAGATATAGATATATATTTTTTAATTATTTAATAAATTTCAATTGAACAAACCGATGTGAACAATCTTATATCCAATCCCTTTCGGTTGTTGTAAGACAAACCTAATTAATCCCGAGAAAGACATTTTCGCACCATATATTGATACAAAGCTGTAGTCAAAATTAAAATCTAGTACATTGTACCATGATACATATCCCATCTCAAATATTTGAATTATTCTTCGGATCCATATATAAAGAGGTTGAATTGTCTTCCACTTTAGGCCCACGAGAAAGAGATGGATCTGTGACTTGGTTCATTTGGATCTGACCCGAACCATTAAGTTTGTGGCGTCTGTGTGCACAAATCTTATCCGTTGAATATCATACTTTCACATAGTTATCATATACCATATGAATGTGTTGATCTAACAGTAAAAACTTCATGCCTACATGTAGTTTGTATTGGAAAATTTATAGGGAAAATAAACTTTGGAGGTTTGTAGGAACACACTAGATATAAGTATATGTTATCCAGGATACAACAATTAGATCAAATTAAATCCTACAAAATATCAACATGAAATAAAATGCTATGAAATATAAAAAAATCTTTCAAAATTCCACAAAAGCCAGTACAATTTATAGGCATTAACTCTCAAAATTTAAAGATGCCGAGTTAACATCTTCCAATATTAAATTCAACTATTACAATACCCGTGTGCTACACAGGTATTTGTTAAAAAACAGGCCCCGTTTGGTAGATAGCGGATTGTAGATAAATTAGCGGATTAGACTTAATTGAGAGGTTTGACCCGTCAAATCCGCTATTGAGCTTGTTTGGTAAATAGCTTATTTGTTAAGCTTTTTGGGCCCAAAACTCTAATTTATAAAAAGCTCATTAGAGCAGCGTTTTGGAGATATAGAATTCACAAAAAAACTCACCAACATAAATGTTCCATATTTTGCATCTTTCTCTCTCCTTTTTGGTGCTAATAAATAATAATATGTCATCAATATGATTAATTTCTCTAGAAAAATGTAAAATTAACTTTCTCATCAAGTGTTAGTAAATTTAAAAAAAAAAATATATATTTATAAATTACCAATTAAAGAATATTAAATGTTTTAATATATTATTATTAAAAGAATACACTCTAAATAATAAAATGTCCTTATTGGTCATTTTGCAATGTCAAACAGGTACAAACTTTCAGTTATTTACCAAACACTTATTTAAAAACCACTAATGCAATCCGCTGGTCAAATCAACTAATATAATCCGCTATCCGCTGATCGCCAAACAAGGCCATATATATATTTAAAATTAAATAACAATAACAAATTATTTTAGTTTGTAAATACTTTTTTGAAAAATATATTATTATTTATACTTAAATTGATACCGTCAATTACACGACTCACCATCTTATATTATATAATTTTTTGATTTATATTATATCACTACTTTGTAGTTTGTAGTTCAGTTAGTTTAAATAATTATATTTTTTCAAATTAATATTAATAGGTAATTTAAAATCTCATTTAAAACTACTTTATTCAATATAGATATATACTCTATTTTATGAATTAAATTTATGTTAATAAAGAATGATATAAAATGTATTTTTAATGATATAAAATATGAAAAAGTAATACATATATGAATTAGTTAAAAACTCATTTAAAACTACAGAATACCAAATTTACGCAATTATCTTAAGATATACTCCCATAATAATATGATAGAGTTAATACATAGGCAATAAATTTATGGTAATGACAGATATATTTATAGGATGCAATAATGTAAGATGAAATGATTATTTATGGTTGATTCCAAACTGATTATGTTTCCAAATTTTTTATTCGAACCTAAATACGAAGCATAATAATTTGACACGTATGATTCCAAACGTGCGAACCTGCCACTTAGGCTCAGCACGTTTTGAATTAATATATAGGAGAGATTTGCAAGGAGACACAAGGTACAAAAGTTAAATTGAAGATAGAGGAGTTAACACCCTGCAATATTAAAAATCCTTATAGCATCTCGCAACATTAAAAAATAAAGTTACGAATTAAATTAATGTTTTTTTTTCCAATAGGGTGAAGTTCACCACCTAATATGTATATTACCACCCCCACACTACATAAAAATTGCTATATTCCAATGAAAAATCTTATGGTAATATATTCTAATGGAAATTTCAACGGATATTCCAATGGCGTAGGTTCAGTTGGAATGATTTCAACGGAAGTTCCAACCAAAATATTCCGTTGGAATGTGTTTTTCATTGGAATTTTAGATGGAATTTAATAATTCCAACGGCTTTTTACTGTAAGAATTTCCGTTGGAACAATTTTCGTTGGAATTTTTATTTCCACCCCCGTTGGAAAGTCTACCATTGAAATCACCAAAATCCAACGGAAATTCCAATGAAAAATCCATTCCAACGAAATATTTTTGTTGGAATTTCCGTTGAAATCTATTAGAAAATTCCAATGGAAATAATAACATTAAAAAATATCCATTAGAATTGTTGTTGGAATTCTAATTGAATATATTTCCGTTGGAATTCCATCATTTTCTTGTAGTGCTATGACTTGATTAACATGTCATCATTTTGATACAAATGTCTTACACAGTTATACGAGAGAATTTCCTCAAGTTTGCATTACAAAAAAATTATTATATTTCAAAGAAAAATCCTATGGTAATATATTTCAATGGAAATTTCAACGGATACTCCAATGGTATAGCTTCTTTTAGAATGATTCCAACGAAAATATTCCGTTGGAATGTGTTTTTCATTGGTATTTTAAATTTAGATGGAATTTGGTAATTCTAACGGCTTTTTACTGTAGGAATTTTCGTTGAAATTTTTATTTCCAACTCCGTTGAAAAATTTACTGCTAGAATTGTCAAAATCCGACGGAAATTTCAATGAAAAACTCATTCCAACGGAATATTTTTGTTAGAATTTCCGTTGGAATCCATTAGAAATAATATCATTGAAAAAAATCTCTTGAAATTATCGTTGGAATTCTATTTGAATATATATTTCCGTTGGAATTTCATCATTTTCTAGTAATGTTGAAACTATGCAAAATAATAACAAATAGTAGAAAATAAAAAAATTAAAAATAGAAGTCACTTGCTGTATTTTTTAGGCTGTTCATTTTTTCCAGCCACAGCATACTCATATATGTGCATCTTGAGCTGTTTAATTACATGCACGAAAATTAAAAAACCTAACGAAATTAAGGTCAAGACTACTCAAATCATATTGGCCAAATTTAATTTGACCAAGACTTTTTTCGTTGACCCAAATGAATTTTTGACCCTTTTAGATGTCGAGGTTATGTGGTGAGCTAGGCCATAATGGAAAATAATCCAATCCATGACCAATTTCTGGCTCCAAATCCATTTCCAAAGTCGTATTAGGGACATCATTTTGGTCACAATCCAATCCAAGTTCATTCTCTAGCATTTTGAACCATTCATGTTCGACTCCGTTTTTTCGTTCGGGAATTTTTAAGGTCTCGGGTTCGCGATTTTCATCCAACGAATCGAAAAGTTCCCAAAAATCCACATCGGACTCTAACGGGATTTCAAATTTTTCGTCATCATCTATGGTGATTACCTCGATTTTCGAAAAGTCCGATGTTTCTCTGGAATTCAAGACGTAAGAAGATGTCGGCGAGTGTTCGGAAATAATCGAGTCTTTCGGGTCCTTGTTCGAGTGATCAGGTTTTTCAATGTCCTGACTGATGAGTGGATTGTTCGATTCTGGATCGTCGGATGACGCGATCGAGCTCGAGGTACAACACTGAGAAGCTGAGGTTGTAGGGTTTGGTTGGGAGTGGTCACTTGCACTTGCTTCACTAGTTTTGTTGTGGCAATGAGAAGTTGTACTTTGTTGGTCTTTTAGTTTTTTCTTCAAGTGGGTGTTCCAAACGTTTTTTATCTCGTTATCTGTCCTTCCCGGTAANCAAAAAAAAAAAAAAAGAAAGAAAACAAAAATATGACATTTTAACTGATATTCATAGTTTCGAACTGAAACGTAATACTCTGAATAGCAACATAAACAAAAGTATTGCATTTCATAGTATAAAATCATGCATTTTTAATTTAATAAAAAAATAGAGTTGACCCGCGCAACGGTTAGACTGTCTCATAAAAAAATTTGTTGCCTGTTGGTATTATCATGTCTTACCGTTAACTTAACATACTTTTTTTTTTCATAAATATACATAAATTCATTAGAACTGACATATATAGTTTAAAATACAACGTAAACGAAAATACGACATTTGATAATATAATTACATATTTTTATTTATAAAGTATGACAGCTAATTATTAATTTGTCTAATTATTAGTCTGAATCACATCGAAAATTGTGAAAATAAAAAGAGCTATTATAAGTTGGTGAAATTCTGTATTCACTAAATTCACCTATTGCCAATAGAGTTGTGAAGGTTGATTATGGTTTGCTCTTCTTCAGGCGTGAAGTTGCCTCTTTTGACGTCAGGCCTTAGGTAATTTATCCACCTCAGACGGCAACTCTTACCACATCGTAATAATCCTGCCAAAAAAACCATATCGAACTTCATTAAATTTTAATAAAAAAGTAAATAAATTTTTATGTGAGACTATAAAACCATTAGACTCGTCATATTATGACTAAAAATGAATACGTGTGATTAAAAATATCATATTTTTGTTTATATTATCTTTTGAAATAAGACGTTTTAGTTTAAAATATACATATTTATTAAGAAAATATAGATATCTTAATCACTAAAAAAGTTAATTGCCCACATAAAAAGAAAAAATGAAAAGGGGACCAATTATTTATGTGGAACTTGGAAGTATATATCGTCCAACCACTCTTTGAAGTTTACTTTTGAAGAGATCTTTTGATTTAAGTTTAAGAAACCTAATTGTAGCCACAAACTTATTGGTTACTTCCTAAACTAGAGAAGTGAAGAATTTTTTATCATTTAGATATGGCTTTTGGTTTGGAGTCATATTATTGATTTAACAATTATTCGAGTATTATTATGTACTGCAAAATTTAATTATGTAATGCACGAATATTCCAATATTATATGTCTCGTCAAATTTAATTATGTAATGCACGGATGAGTACTAAAATCAACAACACGACTCGATAAACAGACCGCTATAATGGATCTATAGAAAATCAAGAAGATAAAAGTAATTTTGTTTCTCTTATTTTATAATGCTCAACATCAAATAAACATGGTATATATACATATATTAATTTGATGGATATAAAATTTGAAAAGTTGATAGAAAAATACCATCTCAATCCAATATTTTTTATCTATTTCTGAATACAAACGTATAATTCTCATAAAAAGAAACAAAAGCTTCAAAAATCAAAATTCCATTTTTGTGTGATTATCATTAAATACATCAATAGAATCATCATTCTCCAGTTACATTAGATACCAACTGTGTCACGTGTTCAAACAACAATGGCACTTTAACCAAAAAAAAAATATATATATATATATGTATATGAAAATCTCAAAATTTTCGATATTCATTCGATCGATAAAATCCAAAGCTCGACCTTGTTGATATGAAGAAAATCATATAGCAAAAAAAACGACCGATTTCTAAAATTTACCAGCTTGTTTAGGTAGCGCACGCCAATTGCTATGTCCGTGTTTTTGAATGAAAGTCGTGAGCCTTAAATCTTCGGCCGGGCTCCACGGTCCCTTCTTCACCTTCGTCTTGTCGCAACAAGGAGCTCGGCCTCGACCCATTTTTCGACACGTCGAAAAAGAATGTTTGAGAGTAATGATTGAGAAAAAAAAGAAAAAGAAAAAGAAAAAAGCTATGAAGGATGAAAAAATTTTATGTATATATGTTTAAGGTGTAACCACCCTTGATGTGAAGTCGTTGTTAGTCTCCTTACATGGTGGATTTTCTCATTCAATTCACATTCTGCCTTTATGGCTTTATATATATAGGTTTAGTAAAAGTGACGTTAGCACGTGACCTTTATATATAGGTTGTTAGTCGTTGTATTACACGGGTGCTTGCTAAAATATTTTTTTAAAATTTAAAATTAATGAAAAAGTGGTTGAAAATTTAAATTTTTTTTAAAAAAAAATATATTTTTTTATATATTTTAATATGACATTTGTTACTTGTGCGATTTACCTGTGTTATATTTATAATAATTTTCTAACTTATAACCTACATTAAACATAAATATATATTCCTCCCACTTTTTCAGCTGTTGGCTGCTGTGTATTCAGCCGTTGGCTCCTATATATTCACAAATTTGTGTCTTTTGATTTATAATATTATCTATTGTTTTGAAAAAAAAAATATATAAATATATTAATTGAGAAATTATTTTATTTTTTAATTAATCTTAATAAACAATTTTGTTATTATTATAACGATAAATATAACTTATTTATTTTATATATACAATATGGATCTCAGATCAAAGCTCATCAAAAGATGAATAATTTGATATATTATATATGTAAAACCGATAAGAAATACAAAAGTTATAAACTTTTAAAATATATTTACAATTCAATGATATAATAGGAAAAAATATTAAAATACAATTAGTACATCTAAGATGATCATAAAATAAATCAACTTATTTATGGTAATCCGGACCTACTTATTTTTGGATTGGAATTAAATTAAAATTTATCTAAGCCAAATAATGAAGCATAGAATTTTGACACCTAGGATCTCGAAGCATGCGAGCCTGCCACTTATGTTCAGCACATTCGAGAATTATATATAGGGGGTGTTAGGACTTTTTTACTGATGCATATACATCTGATGTGTACGGACGGGATTATTTTGATTATATTAAGTATTAAATAAAGTTTAAATTCAATCATATACAAAAATATAATGAATAAGTTATGATTATTTAATTTATTTTAATTTAGACATAATTGTAGGTATATTTTAATTTAAATATTTCTTAAGAATTATAGAATGCTAAATTCTATTCCTTAATCTTTGATTTTTTAATAGAAAATACAAATTTCTAGATAACGTAATAATTTTTGGCGGGATAATTCTAATATGTCTATCTATAGACTTTCTTCTCTTTTTAGTAATATATATAATTATTCATTATCATAAAGTACATAAAACAAAATATATATATATAATCCTAATTTATAAAAACTAATATTTAAAATAATTAATTTTAAAATGGCCATTATGTATTAAATATAATAAATATGATCAATAAAAATATGTTAAAAAAGATATATATTTTTATAAAAATATTCTACTTCAAAATAATGAAATAAAAATAAGAATAATAACAACGGTTACAATTATAAGTTATGTTACAAGTATATGCTATGATGACGCAACATTTTCGTCTTTTTCACAAAATTACTAAATTCAGTTTAAAGTTTTTAATAAAAAAGGATTATAACTATATATATAACAACCCCAAATTATATATATAAATTAAAATTTTTATTAATCTATTTATTATTATAAAAATTAATATATATCATATTTAAAATATTAAATTTGTTAAATTAGGTATTACAATTATCATATCATATTAATATAGTTTTTTATTTAACTAACACAAATACATTTGAAAGTTGTTACAAATAATTCGACAGTCATTATAAATTTAANTTTATTTATATATAGATTGTGTGAGTGTAATAAAGTGATTTTGGATTATGCATGTGTATTGTAGAAATCCATTGATTATCTTATATCCCTTAAATGATGATTAGGGATAATGAGATTGTGGTTCTTGCAATTTTATAGATTTTTCCTCCAACTGTCGACTATATTTCATATTGGCATTAAGTGCGAGTTATGAAGAGATTAAAGTATTATTAGAAAATTTGTAGGACATTATTAATGCTGACACAATTTATGTTGTTATTTTTCTATAAATTGGTATGTAAACATATATACGGAGGGCCCACATCATTCTAACCTCATATTTGATTTCTTTGAGAGTTTTATAAAAAAAATTTTGTTGGTAAATACAGTAAGCGATCTTATAATTTATTTAATTAGTATATATATATATATGTATAGGGATTGGTTCCAATGCATCCCATTATTTAAAGTGAGGACGTGAGACTCATTACTAGCCACAAGATTTAGATCTTGATTTAAATAATAATTCTTTAATTTTATTACTAGTACAGAGCCCGTGCGATGCACGGGATGTACATTTTTAAGGCTATTTATCTAGGCTTATAATTATATACATGAATAAAGAAAGATGTACGGAATATATATAGTACGTGACCCGTGCAAAGCACGAGATATATTTATTTAGAGAATATTATATTATAAGATGCAATATTCAATAAAAGTTTATAATACGCAAGAAAATTATACAATGTTCAATAAAAGTTGTATAATATTCAAGTGGAGTCTTAAAGTCTCTTGTACATTAAGACTACTGACAAAATAATATTTTAATCAATGAGTTTCCTTTTCTTGTAGCCAAATTGTGAATGTGATTTGAGGAGTACAACAAATCGATATATGACTTGCTTTTTTCATTGTATTTTTTTTTATTATTATTATATAATGAATTTAAAGATATTCTAAAATATAGCAAAAATTAATTTTTTTATTACAATAAGGAATTTTACTAAATATAACTCTCAATCTATGGTGTTAATCAACGTTTAAGTCTAAAAAATTAGAAACTTTTACCTCTTTTAATCAACGTTTAAGTTTAAAAAACAATAGAGTTATTCTAAGTTTTTTTTTCTACATCTTTTAAGATATTAAATATGAGCATGTTAGGGCTAGCTTGTAAAATAATTAATATATTATCTCACTAAAACATTTATACTAATAAAAATTTAATTTTAGCATATAAATTTATCCCTTGATATAAGAGAAAGTAACAGTTTTACTTATTGTTGTTTACCATATAATATTTAATTATTATTTTATTATATAATAAAAAAATATTGTTAAATAGTGTAGTAGAATTGTTATAAAATTATATGATTTTTTTTTTTTAATATGGATTTAATATTTTTTTATGATTTGATAATATAAACAAATCTATACTTAACTTTGACAAATAAAA
>BKCP01008181.1:786841-799019 GCA_008636005.1 Striga asiatica | reverse complement strand
TACAAATTGTTTTGAGAAGTTAAAATTAGTAATGATGGTGTGACCACGCATCGCAACGCGGCAAAATTATAATTTATATTTTTCCTCAATTATCCTCTACTAACTAGTAGTAGCGGCGAGTAAGAGTCGATCCCACGAGGAGTGTGAATCAAATTGTGAATTTTATCGTATTAATTGAAATTATAAAAGCGATAAAAGGGGAGATTGTGATTTAATAGCTAAACTAACTAAAATAATAAAATCTAAACAAATAAAATAAAAATAAAAATAAATAAATGAAGAGAACTTTCTAGTTCACGGTTCCGTCTACACCCTCGACCGACTCGTCTAATCAATTTTAGTATCAAATCTCGCTATCTCATGGAATCGTCTAATCAATTTTAGTATCAAATCTCGCTATCTCATAGAATTACTAGCCCTAGGTAACGACACGGTCTATTACCCGAATTTTTCCTTATCGACTCGTCTAATCAATTTTAGTATCAAATCTTGCTATCTCATGGAATCGTCTAATCAATTTTAGTATCAAATCTTGCTATCTCATGGAATTACTAGCCCTAGGTAATGACACGATCTATTACCCCACGGTCTATTACCCGAATTTTTCCTTATTTTTAATTTAACCGCGAGACGCTCTACGATTAAACCTGACTTCTTGTACAATCCAGAAAAACGTTTTCAAGATTTAATACAATTAGCCGCTATATGAATTAGAAAAATAGGCTAGACTAAGTAGTGAACTTTCGTTCACTTAGATAGGCCTTATTATCCCCGATAGTTACCTGTCTTCCGGTTACCTCTTATGAATTAAACACAACAACAATTACAGATTGAAGGTCTAATTCAGATGTAAATATGAAGTGATCAATCTAAAGAAGATTCAACACATCATGGTTAATTATTCAAAATAACATAAGCAATTCGAAAAAGATATTGAAATCATCAACTATATAAATTAAGCAAATATTGTTAACCGTAGGGTTCGACTTTCGTGTGCAGGTGCGGTCTCCTTCCGCGTGTTGATCGGTTCCTTGTATTTTTCCTCTGTCCTGCTACGCGTCTGTTCTCTCTGTTTTTGCGTGAATGATGGCGGCTGCGTGTGGAAAAGCTCCTCCAATAATTACTCCTGTGGCTGCGTATATATTTCCTAGTTGTTGGGCTGCCGCTAAATAATTCCTCTCAGCATGAATTAATGTTTATCCGTGGACCAAATTAACAGATACTCCGTCTAATGCTTCGGCTCCCTAAAATACTCCAAAATCCTGAAATTAAATCATAAAAATATCATAATATTTGAATCCATCTAATAAATAAATAATTCGATAAATATATAAGTGCGATAAAATTAAACATATAAAAATACGTTAATAAATATATAAAATAAGCACTTTTCTCGACCAATCATGGCGTTAGACAATTAAAAAGTTACAAATTCATTTTATTTAATGCTATAAATATTGAACCGTACCGACGAGTAATATCGATAATACTAAACACAAATCATTCGTGCAATATGAATAAACACAAAAAATCAAACTTACGGTAATACCAAATTGTATTGAGTTTGTACCGAATATACTGGCCGAACAAATAATATTGTATGTACTGGTGGCCAGGCCGACTCTGGTATTTGATACATAACATTCTTAACTAAAATGTATACTTTCAACTTGAATCGTCATACTAAAAACAACATCTATATATATATGTGTTAATAAAATTTATTGTGCAATTCATCAATTTTTTGAAATTTTAATAATGATATAACAAAGTTTGAGGTATCATATGATCAATTAAACATATCGTTGGAAAGATCAAGTTGAAATTCAAAATGATATGTTATTTATTGAAATCCATAACTGAGTGTTCGCTAATTATTTTCGCTATCCGCAAGTGTACGGAGTAGCTATAGGTAGTGGCGAGCAAGGTCGTATTCCACAGAGATTGTAGTTAAATTAATTAAGTACTAAAATAATAACGATTAAATATTATCTAAACTAGCGAATTTGGATGATGATTATAAACTAAATAATTAAACTAAGAACTAATTTATCTAAGAAATAAAAATAAAATAAGATACAAAAGGTAGATTCTAGGTTAAGCGTTTCTCGGAATCAATTCACGAAACATTTATATTCAAACAAACCTTATTTAATTTTACCTATCGTAGAGATAATCGTAAATTGATTTCAAACATTTCTCTCGAACAAGTTAAAACGTAGATATTAATTGTTATTTATCTCCTCTCGGTCTCAAGATCTACAACATAAATCACTTTTGGTAACATAAAAAAAGTGATATCTAATAGCTTATAAAGGTTACTATAGATTATAGGTAACACAATTATGGCGCTACAATTGCTTGTGCTATCTTTTGTCTATGGTAATACTTTTGACGACTTTTAGTAACACTTGTTTTTTGTGTTACGTCTAGTATTAAATTGTAACACTTTCTAGTTACACTAATTAAATGTTATCTATCATCTCTTGTGTAACACTTCGCTATCAAGTGTAACATTTTTTTTGTATCACTTTTAACTGAATTGTATCACATATATTTTTTTGTGGTATCACTTTTATTCTTTTGTGGTAATACTTTTAATTATTTATGCAACACTTTCAATTGTTGCATGTATTACATTTTCAATTCAAATGTAGCACTTTTTCTATCAACCATATATATATAATTATTAAATATATCATGATAGAACCAAATTTGATAAACAAAAATTCCAATAAAAAACATGTAATTATGTCAACAACTCAACATACAAAAAATTTA
The DNA here is from genome assembly GCA_008636005.1 of Striga asiatica. Lineage (NCBI taxonomy): Eukaryota > Viridiplantae > Streptophyta > Magnoliopsida > Lamiales > Orobanchaceae > Striga > Striga asiatica. The sequence continues at coordinate 796,238 of BKCP01008181.1, read as the reverse complement.
GAAGAAAGAAAAAAAAGCCTAACTAGAATAATCTTTATCATGATTACTTAAAACAAAAACATGACTATTCAAAACATAATTTATCGAAATTATTAGAAGTAGATGCCCTTGTTATGTCCATCATCACTGTCACTCTCACTAGTAAGCTTCATCCCTTCCATGACACGATCAATTTATTAGAGGTCGGAGGCCCACGATCGTGAATTTGCTCATCCATATACACTGTCATCCTGAAATACCAAAGTAAATAAAAACGCATACATCAAGTCATGTCATACAAATGTAAGTAAAAAAAAATGAAAAACATGTTTGAACATCTCATAAAATGTACGAAATTTCATGGACATAACTATTAACTATTTCTATAATTTTACATTTTTCATCACATAAATCAAACTACTATAGATAATCTTCGTTTTGATTTGTATAATTTTACATTAACTATACATCAAGTCATGTCATACCAATTTTGCATCTTTCAGATAAGGACAACTAAGAAATTTTTAAAAGCAGAAAATCTTCATTTTGATTTGTTTATTAACTTGTATTATATTCAACATGCACCATGAAAATGGCAAAACTCAACTTCCAAATTAGGTATCTATTTCAAATTCATAATAAGAAAGGATAGAATTCATAAAAACTTAACTTCATCTTGATTTCTGGAGCGTCTTCATTCTTCTTTGCTTGACCACCTTCTGCAATAAATTATAATTATATGAGAAGATTTATGAAAGGCATTAAAATAATGATATATATATATAATGCAAATATATAGTAATATCTAAAACAATTAGGCTTATTGAAGTTTAAATACTCCATATCATATATATTGCAGATGACATGATTTGTAAAGAACAAGCCAGATGTTCCATTTGTTAGTTCCACAATGTTTTTCGAATCAGAATTCTGCATATCATCGACACCTATTGTAGCCCAGTTGTAACGAATTTGTCTACTCCCAAGCCATTTTTCCTTGATATATAAAAAAGGATTTAAAGAAAAAAAATCTCAAAGCATTCAGATTCTAATCAACAACTCATATGGAACTAATAAAAGTCTAATAGTCTCCAGACTTGCTCTTATCAGCGACGTTTTAAAATTCTATAAACCAGAATGAAATACATTCCAGCAGCAAATTTATACCACACTAAAAAAACTGAGACAACATGAAAGAATGTTGCAAAAAAAGAAGAAAAAATTTACTCAACACAATTTATATGGGAAATTATATCCAACTTATCAAAATGAAATAATATATTCAGAGTGTTGTCAAAATAGATATAACTTGCCTAATATAATATTTTTTAAACAAATACAACCTTCAATATGGAGGCTATTTATGAGCACGACGAATCTCAATTCCAATATGGAGGCTCACATTATTTTTCAGAATCTTCGCTTGAACAAGAGGGTAGTCCATCTTTGTTGAACTTATTTGAGGAGTATCAAAATTCTTTGATGGCTATTAGCAAAAAGTTTGGTGACGTATTGAGCGAATTGGATGCCCGAGCCAAGAGTCGGTTATTATCTCAAGCCGAACCGAGCCAAAGTGATGTGGGTGACCTTCAGCTGAGCAGCGAGACGGAGTCTAAGGTGCTGGAAAGTCATATTTTTGAGCTGAATGATGATCCGAGCGACGAAAAGAATGAAGAAGAAGGCGATGAGGAGCAACTTTCCGCTGATATTACCCCCCATGATAACAGCCCGTCCGAAAGTGAAAATGACGTAAAAGCTCCGACAATTGCCCCGAGCATGACTGAAATTTCTTCTTTTCTAGTCGAGGTCAAGCGACCAGTCACCGAGTACGCTGACCCCCAAGAGCCTTACATCTTGGAAGTGGTAGAGATTTTCCCACTTATCCATGATCTCGAGCTAGTCTTTTACCATGATGATTTACCACCAAGAAGAAAAGATCCGGTGAAGCACCCGACACCGGACGAGGAGACCTTTGACGAGCATGGTGCTGCAAGGTTCATGCCTCCTTTGAGGCCACCTATGAAGCCACCATGGACTGCTCGAAGAAAGCGGAGTAATAAGTCAAGCCAACGACACTAAAAAAAGGCGCTTGTTGGGAGGCAACCCAATGGTGTGCGACGTGACTTCTTCTCTTGGATAAGGTGAACTCTTTCCTTTTACCTCTTTTTGTGCTCTTTTATTTGTGCAAACTCTAAGTTTGGGGAGGTGTATTAGTGTGAAAGGTTTATGTGGTGGATTATTTTATATACTCTTTTGATTTGTTTGGGTATGAGCTTACTTGTATGTGGAATTTTGCGGTGATGATTTGAGTGTCTGTTGGAATATTATGCTAGTTATGATGACTTGGGTTAATGATTACTTGTTAAATTCTTGAGGTGTTGTCATTAGAGGGACAAAGACATGACAGTTGACATTTATGTGTTTTCTTTGTAGTGAGTTGGTCTTGAACTGTTTATATTCTTGAAATGTGTTGGTGACTATTCTGCTTAATGTTGATTGTGTGAGGTAACTTGACGTGGAAAGTTGGGATTTGAATGTCTCGGGAAAGAAAAAAAACAAAAAAAGAAGGGTGTGAATAATGAATGTGGAGGAAAAGAATAATAGGTGTTGAAAAAAAAAAAAGAAAAAAAAAAGAAAAATGATCATGGGCTGCAACAGCTGCCAGTCTGTGAAGTTTTAGTGTATAACTATCGCATGAATAGCTAAATACCATGGACTGAGACGGAGCTGCCGTTCCGAAAAAAATACAAAAAAAAAAAAAAAAATATCGAGACTTTTGATTTCTGGTTAGAAACGAAGAGGAACCAAACCGGTTGACAAAGAAGGGGGTATTATTAGTTGCATGATTTGTATACTCGGTGAAGAGATTGATGGCTGCGGTAATTCACTGAATTGACATTTAATTGTTGGCGTTCTAGAGATGATTTCATTTCGAGTCCAGGGATTATTAATTTGATAAGTTGTAGCTATGCATTTATGTGAGATGTGTGAGGCCCTGAGCATATATTCCACGTACTAGTTTATATCCATCTATGTGCTTATAGTTCTAAGTTGTTTATATCCATCTATGTGCTTAAAGTTCTAAGTTGCTTGGGGACAAGCAACGGTTTAAGTTTGGGGAGATTTGATAGGTCGAAAAATGTGCATGTATTATATATTTAATAGTGTATTTTTATTCACTTAATTTATTCGCACATTTATATTTTTCAACCTATTTATTATTTGGATGGATTCATATACATTGATATTTTTATATTTATTTTCAGTGTATTGGAGTATTTTGTGCGAAACAACGGATGAGAGTTCACACGATAATTGGGCCTTGATATCAGCCCACTTTCGGGCCCATCGTGAAGTTTAGTCCCAATAAGCAATTGGGCCAAGGCTTAAGAGGATTTCAATCTTGTAAAGCCTGACAAGACACATTTCAAGCAATTAATTTGCTTGAGGGATTACTTGGCAAATGAAACAAAAGCCGTGAAAGAAAAATTAACTCACATTGAGGAGGAAGGAATTATTTAGGCTACCTGGTGACACACGCAACTAACAGGAAGAGAATTAATTACAAGTAATTCCACTTAAGGGCAAAAAGGATCATTGACGGGAAAAAGAAGAGGCCGAGACCTAAAGAAACAGTACGAACGCACGCACGCAGGACAAAGAAAGAAGACACCGCGGAGGGAAGCCGCACTCGCACACTGAGAGAGATATTTTATTCTCTCTTTTATTTATTTTTTATTTATATTAGTATGTTAGTTTAGATTTTTATCCAGTTTTAGGGGATGTTTGAACCCTAACTTGAATTTGTCTATGAATTTAAGGATTTGAATTTATCATTAGTTAATCGAGACGCCGTATTTATTTTTGTTGATGAGTTGATTCATGTTATCTGTGTATCGCGTTTATGAATTGTGAGTGTTTGATTTAGTTTGGCCAGCTATGTCGAATGTTCATAGTTTAGTTGCTAGATTCGAGACTTTAATCCGTAATTGTTATTGTCTCGTTTCGATAGTAGTAAACTAGGGGTCTTGCATCTCTAGGATAGCGTGGACATAAGTTAAATGGTCCGAGCTTTTGCGTCCATTGCTTAGACTGATCTATTTTCCTATGAATTAATGATGCTAGTATATTAAATCTAGAGAGCTTATTCTAGGTTGTCCACTAGTTAGGTTTAGTCGGAGAGCTTATTTCGATTAAATATTCGGTAAGGGAAAATTCGGTTAACAGGGCTTGTTGTTAGCTAGGTTGTTAATTCATTAACAATCTAGAGAAAGCGTCGAAATTAATTAACGGTAGATTGAGATTGGGTGATAACTGAACCGAAAACTGAACTTCTCTCATTTTATTTGAATTTTTTTTATTTTAGTTTATTATTTTTATTTTTATTAAGCCAATCCCCCTTTTTATTGCTTGCTTAGTTTTAGTTCAATTTATACGAAATTATCACAATTTAGTTCCTGCTCCTCGTGGGATCGACCCTTACTCGTCGCTACTACTAGTTAGTAGAAGTTAGTTGAGGAAACTTATAAATTTAAATTTGTCGCGTCGCTACGCGCGGTCAATTTTCAGGTTATCTTATCTTGTCTTTATCTTTTTCTGACCTGTTTCACCAGATGTCACTCATACTACCACTATCAATTTACACAGAAAGATTTGCAAAACAGTTCTGAATTCCAGGACAATGAATAAAATTCATGTACACACTATCGAATTTGTTGATACGCAGAGCGAGAGATAGAAATGAACATAATACAAACAGTTTGCTTGAATCTCAACCAAAATGATTAGCTTATCAGCTTATCCAATTTAATCTACTTTTAATTTTACCAGTACCTAAATACAGCTTGAACAAGCAATTACATAAAAACCGCAGCTTGAGATACCGCACCTTGAGGATCGACCTGCTCGAGTCGGAAAGCCGAAGTTGAGCTGTAGTGCCGACAGCGGAGATCGATTTTTCGGAGAGAGGAGTAGTGAAGGTGGACTTGCTGGAGGAGAGGAGCAGCGGGTGCATCAATTACCGGCTAATTTGTTACAGAAAGGAAAAACTTGCCGTCAACCGTGAGTAACCCTATTCTCTACCCGTTTTGCTGATGAAGACGAGGGAATTGGAAAAATTGGGGGGAGAGAAAAAAGTGAAAAGTTGAGTTGGGGGGAACAGAAAAATTCTAAGTTGGGGTAAAATGGTTTACATGGCAAAATGGTTAGATTCCATTTAAAAAAAAAAATATGGTCATTATTATTAGTATTATTGTTATTTTTAATTCACATGGCTATTGAATGAATAGTTAGATTTCATCTTTATAAAAAAATTGGCCACTATTCATTTTTTTAAAATGCACATGGCTATTTGATGATATTAACACTATAATGAGACCAATTTTTTTAAACTTATATTACTATATTTTTTTCCATAAAAAAATATCATTCTCTTATATTTAAATAAATGCATTTCACCATTTTTAATAATTATATAATTATTTAATTACAAATTAGTTCACTCAAGTCAGCTTGTCGGTTTGCACCGTGTCGTAAAATGGTAGTCTCAATATGATTTTTTTTTTAATATTTAAATTTTTGTTATATGTTTTCTAAAGAAAAAAAAGGTTATATGTACCAGTGTTTTAAATACCGTACCGGTAATCATACCGAGCGAGCCAACGTTACGCGGTTCAACCGATTTTACCGTCTATTTTACCAGTTTCAATAAATATTAAATTAATTTGTTATTATAATATAAATAATGTACAAAATAAACTTTAATTAATTCTAAAATTAATTAATATCTAATAACAATGTATACATATTAAAATTAAGAATAGAATTTTTATGTTATATAAATAAATTAATAAAAATATATTAAAAATATTTTTGTAAAAAAAAATGGCATAAACCGGTATTTTTGCTGGTATTTCCCAGTAAAACCGGTATAAACTGGTATTTGGCCAAAACGGTATTAATAGTGTAACCGTACCGGTCGAACCATCGGTATCCAGTATTACCGGTAATACCGGCCGTTACGGTATGGTACGGTATGGTATTTAAAACATAGATATGTACAATACTGATTAATAAAATGTTACCAGAATGTGCTACATAAATATGACAAAAAAAAAATATTGTTACATATAAAGTGTTACTTAATTCAAAGTATTACAAAAAAGTATTACATTTAAGTAAAATGTTACAAAAGTGTTACATCAAAATCTATAAATTTTATAATATTAAAAGTGTTACAATAATGTGATACATAAACTAAAAACTTATAAAATGTTACAAGAGCAATGTTACCAAAGGCCACTTATGTTGTAGCGATGAACAACTAACTCCTATAAGTTTCTAGGAATTTTGTTCTCTCGTAAGGTCCTATCAACCTCTCGGTCTGTTATTCTCTTACGTTATAAATCTCCCAATTCTAGCAATCAATTATCTCCTCTCGGTCTCAAATCAATTACAAATATGCATTCATAGTGGCCACCTACTCACACAATAATAATAAGCACAAGAAATTTATAAACGAAAGATAAGCCGGAATGAAAGAAATAAAAATTAAATCATAAATTAATCCGAGTACTAGCAAATCCTAGAATCTAAGATAAATCTAGCCTAAGAACATGTTTTCAAAATAAGAAAAATAGATATAAAACATTGAGTTCGAAAGTGGAAAAGAAAAAGAAAGAAAAAACTTCTTCAGCTCCGTCGATCTCTTCTTCCCGGTTTTCTCCCTCGTCTTGCTCGTGTTTCTAGTCTCCAAAGATCTGAAAACAATGTCCACGACTTCTAAAAAACGTGTCCAAGTGTTGTATATATAGTTGAAGTCGAGTTCTAGTCGAAATAGGCCGAAAAAACTGAAAAAATAGGAAAAACGCGTCAAATCCGTACAAGTCGCGCCTAGGGTCACACGACTCGTGTCATAGGTCACACGGGTCGTGTGACAATGTCAAGAGCTCAATTAGCGGCCCGTCGAAGAGACACGAGCCGTGTCTCAGGATCACACAACCCAGGGGCGGAGCCACCCATGGGCTAGGGTGGGCTCCAGCCCTAGGTAAATTAAAAAAAATAAAAAAAAAAATACTTTACATTTCAGAGTATTCTTGTATATAGCCACATGTAACGACGACAGACAGTGGTGGCCAGCAACGACGAAATGGTCAAATCTTCATTTCCATTTACTTTAAAATTAAGAGCCCATATTTTTTTAATTGTTTTTGTCAAATTATATCCAAGTTATTTTTTATGAATTAAAATAATTAAGATTAAAATTAAAGTAAGGGTATAACAGGTTTTCGCGTGAAAGAGGTGTACGAAGCAAGGTACGAGGCAACGTACAAGACAGTCACATACTTTATTGCATTATACATTAAGTGTAGGGTTGAGATTGAAGCTCTGATTAATCTTATGGTGAGATGAGAGTATACTATTACCAGGTATGTCCATAAGTAAGGAAGAGAAAGAAAATTATTTTTGTAAGTACTGTTTATTTGTAATTTTTTCATATACTTTAATTCTAAAGAAAAATTCTAAAATAACAAGTACTTTATATGAGCGAAATAAATATATATTAAACTATTATATATATATATATATATCAACTAAATAAAAAAGACAAAATTTATCAATGTTCAAAACTAATATTCTTGTATTAATTAATATTCCTTCATTGCTCTAATTTATATGATTTATCATTATATATTGTCATGCGCATCGTACCGACTACGTACTAGTAAATAAACGTAAGACATTACATATAATAAATATTTATATTTATTAAAAAAAATATAAGGGTGAATCATCAACGATTAGGCCACTATTATAAAAATTTATAAGTTCAATTATAGAACCACCCACCAATATCATGTATCTACACTTCCCACCAGTTCCCACTTCCTTTAATTGTGATTCATTAAAGTGAATAAATAAATAATAATAATAATAATAATAATAATAATAATAATAATAATAATAACCATAAGGTTATATACTTATATTCATACAGTCAAAGGGAGAAATTCAATCTTATTTATAGTAACAATTAATGGCATTTCATGTTCCATCTTCCTCAACTCATTATAAAGGCCAATTTTTAAATGTGGTGTTGACTATAAAGAAGCCCACTAGTACTAGCAGGGGTATTTAAGTTAATTCACCTTCCATGGCTCTCCACCTGAGCCACATCATAACAAATCTAGAAAAAATTTGAATGCAAACCCATGTTACCTTCATCGCACGTCTAATGAAATTGTAGCTTAATATTAGCGTGTATATAATGTTTTAGTTCTTAGTACCATAATAATAATAATAATAATAATAATAATAATAATAATAATAATAGGTGTCCTATATTGGTAATATTAGTTGTTATTATGTTTTTTTACTGCACAATATATAATTAGTCTTATATTGAATACACAATATTTTGTTCATAAACAAGTATTATTAGCTAACCAAGCAACCAAAAAAAGAGAATTTTAGTAGCTATGAATTGAATTGATTACCAACGTCTAGTAGCTGCTATTAACTATGGTTAGTTAATAAAGAGCAGTTAAGTCCATTCCGTTTGAGTTTTAAATTTTGGCCCTCTTTAAGCAATCATCATACATTATAATTAATGTCATATGTTATTGCATTAACACTATATGTATACTGCAAGGGTAAACTGCGTCAAACCCCCATGTGTTATAGGAAATTGGTGCGTTACTATCCTGTGTTTTAAAAAATGCATAATACCCCCTTGTATTAAAGTAACCGATGCACACGCTCCCTTTTTTTATTTGTCCAGTTAACGGAGTTAATTTTTTGCTGAAAACCCCGTTATACCCTCCGAATTTTTTATATATATTTTTGATAAATTGAATTTATCACGATATTTTGAAAATATCGCGATAAATTGGCTTAAAAAATTTTGCAGGCCATGAGGTTCGAACCCAAGACCTCATTGCTACCACCCCACCAGTCCAACTTGTGTGTTAGATTTAAGAACGTTAAATATATATAGACATTACACATGTACAAATCAAATTAAATTTAAAAGACAATGTAAATTATATTAAATACATTAACAAACTATAAACTTATAATAAATTAAAATATAATAAACTATGCAACATAAATTGAATAATTACAATAACTTATATGTATTTATACAAAAATTATAGTTAAAATAACAATATTTATTGTATTTTATTTAAATTATTTTCATCTACTTTGTTTTTATTATTTATTTTAAACTGTATTATTTCATATTATACTATTGAATTATTCATTTTATTTCATCTTATTATATCTTATTTTTCAAACTTTATTTATTTTGTTTAACTTAATACAATGATATAAAATTAAAATATATTTTACTAAATAAAATTTTGAAATTAAAATTATTTATTTCTATTTAAAATCATTTACTAAAAATAATAATTTT
>BKCP01008181.1:772409-784852 GCA_008636005.1 Striga asiatica | reverse complement strand
TTATTTGGGCAAACAATTTATCGATTTTGTAGACTTTTGTGATAAAAATTGATAACTGTTTAGCCTCAATTATTTCTATTATTCATTCCTGCATTAGACCTTATTAGGCGTAATTTATTAATCAAAATCTCAATTTATTTTTATATTTCCCCCAAATTATGGGGGCATCCGTGAACCAGAGTATAAATAAATCTATTTTACAATTATTGAGGTTTTAATGTGATTTGTATTTACTTAGGAAGCCTTTGTCTGTTACAGCAATCAATTTGAGTTGTCTGATTAATGATCCATTGTTTCTATGTGGCTCATGTTAAAAACATAACAATAACCTTATTATTTAATAATTACAAAATCCATGCATTTAATTTTGTTGAAATAGAATATCAGGTTTGATTTGGCGTATCAACCTTCTCTACTTGTTTAGTTGTTTATGAACCTAGCATTCGAATTTTAAAACCTGATGTAGAAAAGTCAACTATTTAAAAAATTAAGTAGTCAACCCCACACTCTTCAAATTTCCCTATAAATTCATTTAGAGTAAAGCTATTTTAACATAATGGAATAAAAAAAAAAAAAGATTAAAAATGATATGGATGTATAATGACGGTTTATTTTAAAGGTAACATGACGTATAAAATCATATTATGATTGTAAGTCTTGTAACACGTGTTATTATGTAAAACTTTATGTTATTAATATGTCAATATACATTTATTGATTTCACAAATAAAAATGATCCAATTTTGATTAGATGGTCACTAAAACAAGTATAGCTATTTCCAGTCAGGAAAAGTCTATCTCCAGAGGTGCAACTCGTCCCCCTCGTCTTCCTCGACCTCCGAACCAAAACCGGACCTCAATTTCCCGCCTAAATCGTCAAAACCGACGACCCTATCCCTTTTCGACGACGCCAGCCTGGACTTGGGCCTCGTGGGTCCACTCCACGCCACGTCATCACCTTCCAACTACCAAAGCGTGTGCACGCTCGATAAAGTGAAGTTGGCGCTCGAGAGGGCCGAGAAGGAGATTGTAGTTAGGAAGCGCTCGATTTCCGTATCAAAGTCAAAGTCCAAGTCAAAGTCAAAGTCGTCATCGGCTACTCGGTCGACCTCGTCATCATCCGTCGATCTCGATCGTGAGCAAAAATCGACGGCCTCGTTTGCGGCAGGTTGCCCGAGTTGCTTGCTTTATGTACTCGTCTCGAGGAGTAACCCTAAGTGCCCGAGATGCAACAACGAGGTGCCATTGCCGGGCTCGGTTAAGAAGCCGAGAATCGATCTTAATATGTCGATTTGAGGAAGATTAAATTTTTATTTAGGTGGTTCTTAAATTTTCTGAAGTTTTGTAAAGATAGAAAAAAAAAATAGGAACAGGGGTTATAAAAGTTAAGGGGAATTAATGGTATATATCAATGATCTTTTGAGTATGGAAAGGCTTAAATTTGATCTATTTTGTAATTTGTTGTAGTGATGTTTAGTTTATCTAATTAGCTCGATTAATGAACTCTAGACTAGGAATATATTCTGCAGCAATCCGCCTAACTATTAGATCGTCTCAACGAGATATTTGTGATGTTGTTTGTGATGTTACCAGTCCTGTTAATTTAAACGAGTTTGGTTCGACTCGGATTGAACTCAGGTCGCTAAACCTCGAGTTAGGCTCTCCAACGAGCCGAGCTCAAATCGGCTCGATAAAGTTCGATAAGATAATTTTTATATAATTTTCTATAATTTGGCTCATTAAAGCTCGAGATTGACTCGTTAAAGCTCGAACTCGGCTCGTTATTAATGATAAACGAGCCGAGCGCGAGCTCGATTTCAGACTCGTTTTTAACGAGTCAAGCTTGGCTCGTCTCGTTAAGGGGTCGAGCTCGATTCGATTCGTTTAAATGCCTACATGTTACACACCAAACAAATGAAAGATTGTCAATCAATGAATAAACAAATACTTAACTGTTACAGTCTCAATTATAGCTACTTGTGATGTTACATACCGAACAATAAAAAATTGCCAATCAATGAATAAACAAATAGGGTAAAATTAAATGAATAATTAAATAAATTAGTACATGAAAAATATAAATGCACCTGAAAGTTTTTCTGCCAAATGGGAGATCTATGTAAATGCTGTATGGTTGGATCATGAGGCAAAAAATTACTGCAACCACACTAGATTGCTTCATTTATGCACCTAACCAATAATAAATGAGAATTATTAATTTCCTGCTGCCATCTTTGAATTAATATTATACACCTACTTTTTTCTTGCAGAAGAGTTCAAGTTTTGTTATGTTAATTGGAGTTAGTAATTATTGCAGTTTGCTTGAATATGCTTCCTTGTGGGATTTGGAGAGGACTTTTAAGATCAAACTACTAATTTTGTTGCATTGCAATTTAATATGGTCTGGCTGATATTCAGCTTATTTAATTTCACACGTTGTCTAGTCTAATGAAGAGTTTATTTTTTCTTTTCTTATATAGTCTGACTTCCTTTTCAACTCTTTAAGGGGTGATACCATGTTCACAAATTATTTATTTTTTACTTCCTTTTTCAATTCTTTTAAGAGTTGATATGATTTTCAGATTTGAAAAAATTCTTGGATGAGCAACCAAACAGTTAGAACTTAGAAGGGTCGAGCTGTTAATTGTTATAGTACTAGTGAACAATAATATATACTCGTACATTCGAATGCAGGGTCGAGTTGTTAATTGTTATAGTACTAGTGAACAATAATATATACTCGTACATTCGAATGCCATATATATTGACAGAAACGGGGGAAAATGGGTGCTGACCCATTACCATGAAAGACCATGAAAGAAGGGAAAAGCCCATATGAAGCCCAAATGGGGTTCTATCCCAAAACCAATTGGTGGAAGGAGGAGTAGCCAATTAGTCTTATAAGGTGGGTCTATTTTCGATATATGAACGATGTGGGACAACTCAAAAGTGATATTCTAACATATATGTTTTTGTTGTTTTCTAAAACATCATATTTTATAATGAAAGTATACATATTTATAAGAAATGTATGTCGATCTAACCAATGTATGTCTAATTTTATTATTTTGACAAACTAAGGTAAACCATGTGTGTTTTCAATATTTATTACTTTATATGTTTCTTGTTTGTTGTTTGTTGTGCATTTAATTATGGTAATTTCATAATTATAATATGTGTACTTTTATTTATTTAATTTTATTATATAAAAAATAAATTTTTACGCACTTGTATGATGTACGGGTATATATTGTACTATTATATTTTAATACCAAAACTTATTTAGGAAGTAGAGTCCGTAAGATTTTATTTGGACTAATCAATATTTATTTTCTTGTTAATGAACGTAAAATATTGAAAATGACAATATAACATAATCTTGAGTATACCACATGAAATAGTTTTCTTGAAAATATTAAGAAACTAATGTATTAATATCAGAGAATGGCTTGTATTCGTGCAGTTTGGGTGTCAGTAAGGTACGACGAATTATAATCACATAAATCCTGCAGCAGTAGTCTTAAAAAAATGCAACTGTGCATAAATATCTCATTTTTATTTAATTTTTATGCTTTATTTTTATATTTTTTTAGTACACGGAAATGAAAGTCCTATGTATAAATGTAAATAATGTACTTTCTCCCTGCACAAAGTAAAACTTAGACAAATGATATAAAATTCAAGTCATACATTAAACAGACTCTATCTATATATCCAAAGTGATTTGTTCCATATTTTATATAGTTTAAGAAAATATTTCTTATTGCTTCTTCATTTTTACACCTAATCTAGAAATGTTTTAAATATGTACCACACAATGTTTTCTGTTTTGGTTCTAAATTAGAGGTGTTATTTGAGCCGAATGGAGATGAGCACCTCATGTTTAGTTCGTTCTTATATAACTAGTATGGGTTTTAAATATAAACAATTAATTTCATATTATTCAATATTAATTTATTAATTATTTTATTTATCAATCATTACTGGAGATTTATTTGTCTGGTATTCTATCAATGATCTAAGAGATCTAAAACTATTAATTTAAAATTCTAGTTTATATAATTCTAGACGCATAAGATTGGTCAATTATTAATTCGTGATATGAAAGATAAAATTTATCAATTTAGAACTCGAATGATTTAAAAATTAGTTGAAATCCTTAAAAGGTAAATATTTTTACATTTTTTATTTCTAAGTTTAATATTTTTTTTTTAATAATTGATATGACATACAAAAATGTGTTCATATTTACCATAACTTTTAAGATTTTATTTATGGTTTGATTTTTTTATTTATAATTGTCCAATTATATTTAAAATATCATTTATTGGTTTAAACTATTTCGAGCGCTGAATCGATAAATTTATTCTTTCAGGCATATAAATTTAACAAAAATTAATACTTAAGTGAAATAAAAGATCATAATATAAGTTAATGAATCCAAACACTTACATTCTAGTTTTATTTCTTAATAAAAATATGTAAATTAATGTTAAATAAATAATTCATAAGTTAATTTAATATAGGGTATGAAAAAAATAATGATGTAAGTTATTCATTTAATTTACACCGTTAAAACTGGTATCAAAATGTTCAAATTTCAGCAATTGTCAAATTTAGTTTTATTTATTGTTATTCTTATAACCACACAAAATAGTATCTCAGTTTTGTCAGTACAAAAGCATAATTCCTAACACTACGAAACCAATTTTGTGTTATAGCTATTTAAAATTAAAATGAAATATATATAATAAAGTATGCTACTCTTATAAAATAATATATATATATATATAAAATTAAAATGGTTCACACACACACACACACATTAGTTCTAGAATAAATAATTGAAAGCAGTATATATCCACCTAAACTATTTATAAGGATTATAATTTAATTTGCCTCCTTCATGAAGCTAATTTGGCATTTACTCCATCCATTCATTATATACCTAACTTACATTGAATTCAATAATAATTATAGTTCATCTTACACACCCTTTAAAATACCACAACAACCATTTCTGATGAAAGCAATGTTAAATAATTTTCATTTATTACCCCTTTTAACATAAATATCAGTTCAATATTTGGGTCAGGTAGGCTTGTAGACTGTGTCAGTTTATTGATTGAAAATGTTTCTCATTTTCCTGTACATTGAAGTTTTTTACCTTTTGTCGGGGTGAAATATATCCAAAAAATTAATTTACTATGCAATAATAGATTACTAAATATATTTTCATAAAAATTTAATGGTTGTTTTAATTGATATCTCCATATTATAACTTTCATTGGAATATTCCAATGGTAATTCAGATGATTTTTTTTTTATTATTTTTTTTNCTGCAGTTTTTTTTTCATAGTTGGAATTATTGGAAGAATAATTAATTATAATAGAAAAATAATAAAATTTACAACAATAAATCCATTGAAAAAATATTGTTGATCAACTTTCAAGTTTTCAATTGAATTTCAAGAGAGAGTTTAATTCTTACGTAAAATTCTGATATGGATCTCCGTTAAACTTTTAACGAAAGTTATAACATTAGAAAATTCGTAAATTTATATTGAAATATTTTTTAATTTGACCTTTTCATTAGAATTTGACATTTTTTAAGCGAATCTTCAAGGTACTTATTGATTATATTAGGGATAACAACGAACATGATCCCTGATTATATTAGCTGTGATTAACAAAGCAGGAAAATTAAATATGATAACTATTAATTAAAAATTGTTCGGACATTTAAAACCTATCAAACTTATATTAACTAAACATTTTGCTCAAAAAAAAAATAAAAATAAATAAATAAGCAAATACACGTGCAAAATGTGTCTTATTTTGTTCGTCTAACTACAGATTTGTGACTTGAGACAAAAACTAAACAACGTTTTCTACGTGTAGGACCATATGTATGTTGATGAGCCACACAATTTTGAATGCGCCCAATTTTGAATTAGGACAAGTTTAAGAGATTATATGGGTTTAATCATTTAAAACCTAGTCCTTTTGTTTGCTATGATGGATAAGACAGGATAACTGCCACTATAATCATTGTCATGATCAGAAAAAACTGATGAACCGTTAAATCAGAAATTGGTTTTGAACTAAGATCGGGCCAAATAAAACCCATCTGACCCGGTTAAAATCGATAATAAACAACCACATGGTTTGAAATTGTAACCCGAGTTTACTCTCAAATTGATAGATTTGGCTCAGTTGATTCTCATTTCTCCTTTAATTTCATAAAAATATTTCAACTAATTAACTACTGTTTTCATTATATTCAACCTTTAAAAAAAAAAATTGTGGACAGTTCAAACTTCTACAAAGTTAATTAGACCTAATTAGAATTAATTATTTTACATAATAGTTATAAATTGTGGTCGTATTATGTATAATGTGTGCAAAAATACACAATACCTAATTACATATATTTATGGGTTTAATAATTTTTTTTTTTCAAACTGTTCAGCCGGTTAGACCAATGACTCAATAACCCAATTGTATATTCGGTTCAAAGAGTAGTACTCCCTCCTATTTTTTTTAAATGTTATTTTGGTTTTATCAACAATTTATTAAATAAATGTCGTTTTGGATCTTTTATACATATTTTTCTATTATTACCCTCATCTATCTAATAAATACACTACGTCTTTTTATATTAACTCTTCATCTTTTCTCAAAACATCCATTTCTATCCTCATTAATGAGGGTTATTATTGGTAAAAAAATAATTCTTAATTATTGTGCAATTTCTCAAAACGACATTTATTAAAAATAGGAGGGAGTACCAAAAAGTTAGGCATTGCAATGATTAAGATAATGTGAGGGCTTATAAGAAANGATACTACAACCATAAAAGGAGCATTCATTAATGGGCATATTTATGATGGATACTTCAAATCTTTCTTAGTTTCATGTAAAAAGCAACCTTAGTAAGTTGCTCAGGCATCCATTTAGTCTTTTTTTTTTTTTAATTCATTCTATATGTTATTTTTTAACTAAATAAATTTTATTTCAGTCTATGTAGGGAAATTAACCATAAGGTTAATTGTACACTTTTCAACTCCCTTATACTTGGAATATTTATAACTTATGAATGGTATAATATCACTCTATTAAAGTGCAGTCATTGAATTTTTATTATTGGTTCAACACATACTCGTATAAATATTTCTACACAGCTTATTTGAAATAATAATATAACCGTTACATGAGTTGATTAATCATATTTATGTTGAATTCATAAAATTGAAGCAACTATTAAAGTCTTGCTATAGGTTGATTCAATTTGTTGTTAATATAACTTAATAACAAACATGATTTCTATATATATGAATGGACCATAAATTTTGCAACTACTAATTAGTGCATCAATTTGATGCATATAAATGGAAATGTCACATCCATTGGTTTAACGTTGTTATCGCGTTGTAACGATAACAAAAGAATTGTAACATGCAATATGGTCTGATTTAGGAACAATTTAAAACTGAACAAAGTTTAATTTAATTTCATCAATATCCAATCTCTTAAATGCTGAAAATGACATTAATTGTTTGCTTCGAATAAAATTTAAAGTCTTGTCATATGGTTTTTGTGGCTCGCGTGCAAATATTGTCAGATAAAAAATATATATACTAATATATTTCATTCAATTATGGTACCAACTAATTTTTGCCTTCATTTTAACTTAAGGCCAAATAAAGTGAGGCACTATATTAGTGGCAACTAATTTATAATTAAGAACCATAAATGATCCATGGAAAAAGTCTTTTGCCTAAATTTTGTCCAAAGAATATGTGAGATAATTGTTTATCTTATGACCTAATGGCTATTAAATGTTTATTAGGGCATTATTTGTTCACGTACCTAACCTACACCAATGACATTAATTAATGAATCAATTCATTGTCCAAAGTTTAAAAGATATACCTATATTGTGTGTGTGTATTTTTTGTATTTTTTTTTCTCTAAGGAATTAAAGTTAATTAACTTCCAAGTAATAGTATGCAAACTAGTATTCGACTCTGTGTATTTGCACAGATGCAAATAATTGTGAGTTATTTGTATCCATATAATGATTAATGATTTTTCTTTCTTTTTTTTGTAGGACAAATTTACAATTTAAAGAACTGAAATATTTATTGTTTAAAATTGTGTTTATCAAATTGGATGAAATGTATATTTTGGTATGTATTTTTTTTAATTATTTTATTATTTATTTAAAAATTTCAAATATATTTTTTATTTTCCAAAAAAAATAATAATAATGTAAATGTAACCACAATAATAACATCTAATCACATTGATAAGTCAAGAATATGAGTCGATTTGATGGATTAATTTAGGATTTATATTAACTATTTGAGTTCAATTGACATATGTTTGATATTATCTTGTATTTTCGAGTGGAAACTACCGGTGTTTGAATTTTTGTGCAGATCTAAGGCTCTTTAGCATGTCAAATGGAAGATTCAACTTTGGAGAACAATTGAGAGTTCGATGTGCCTGGGAAGAGAAAATGTTTATAACTAAGATGGCAGTGTCGATATTACATTCAAATACAACATGGTCATGTTGGTATTATTCTGAAACATATTTCTCAACTGGGCCTAATTTGACGATTGAGCCCAAAATCAGTACTTAACCTATTATAATGCCAGCAACACGCTAAAAGGAGAGAGATCTGTTGGGAGGATTCACGCAAAACACAACAGCACACAGCGGCTGCTCTTCTTTCTTCTTCTCTCTTTCATTTTTTTCCTTCATCTTTTGTTTTTATTTTTCTCTTGGATTATGATAGCCCTGAGCAGCTAATTTATCTTTGGATTGGTTGAAGACGATCGAAACCCAGGACCTACTACTGTGAGATCGAATTAGTTTTTATTCTAATTCATATATTATTCGTATGCATATTTTTATGATTGTCATGCTTAGTTGATAGATTGGCCACCTGTTATTCTATGCATACAATCAATTGCTTGATTGATACTTGAGTCGGATTTAGATCATGTGTTTTTCACAAGAAGCAACTAAGATAGATAGTTGACCGAATTTAGGCGTTGTCGTTCTTATGCGAAACAATTGAACAAGTTAATATTTAACGGATTAGTTATTTATTGCTTGTACTATCGGTCTCTTGTATTTAATGCTATTGCTAGAATAATTCTTCACGATGTTGGGAATTAACTAGTCATAAGAGTCTCGTAGAAGGATTTATTTTGCGTGACTAAATTAGGAGATAGAATCTATATATATATATATATATATATATATATATAAGAATATACATTTTTAAAAAATAGTAAGCAAAAAAATAGGAAATATTAATTGCATTCCATTTTTGGTATGTTTTTATAATTTTTTTAATAAAAAATCGACTAGCATTTAATGTTAGCATAAATCATGGGATTTGTTATATAGATGCATATTTGAATTTCAAACTTCAAACAAAACATGCCTAAATGTATTTTGAATTTTTTAGGGGAAAAATTTAACAACCACGTTAAAGATTTCATATAATACATATATTTATATATATTTATAGGTTAATTAGTTTCATATCTAAACAATATATATTTAAACAATATATAAACAAATACAGTAATTTGTCGTACAATACAAACAAATATATAAACAATATATTTATATACAAATATAATAAACAATACAAACAAATATACGAACAATATATAAACAAATATAATAACTTGTCACGTGTATATTTCGTACAATACATATATTTATATATATTATCTTAACATATAAGTTAATTAGTTTCATATCTAAACAATATATATTTTAGGAACTTAAAGATTCATAACATTACTGACGTCGTGTATATTTATAATATATTGTCACGTACATTTTACTACAATTGGTAACTTTTTTAAAATTATTTGAATAATTGGAGGTTGATTTGTAATTTGAATTTCAAATTTATTCAAACATTTAAAGGAAAATATCATAAGCAGATTTTTTTTGATACATTTCATTTTATCTCAACGCACATTTCTACCAAACATTAAATTTACTTATATCTTTTTAAATTAATTACATCAATAAATAATATTAATATACATTACATATTTATCATTATATAACAAATATATTACTTCTACAAGTGTTATATATATATTACTTCTACAAGTGTTATATATATATATATATATATATATATAATAAGTATTACTCCCTCTTATTCATAATAAGTGTCGTTTTGGGAAGTTGTACACTAATTAAAAAAAAATTTTTTGCCAATAATAACCCTCATTAATGAAGATAGGAATGAATGTTTTAAAAAAAAAAGATGAAGAGAATATAAAAAGACGTAGTGTATTTATTAACTAAATGAGGGTAATAATGGAAAAATATGTACAAAATATCTAAAACGACATTTATTTTGGTTGATAGTTGATAAAGCCAAAATGACATTTAAAAAGAATAGGAGGTAGTACCATTTACTAAAAATAGTAGCCAAAAATTTAGAAAATATTTAATGCATACCATTTTTGGAAATTTTTTAAATATATGCATTAATTGCTTCCATATACACGTTTTCAAATAAGACCAAATAAGATATGATAAAAAAAATTACTTAAATAAACTTATTAACATCTGCAATATTTTCATTGATATTTATTGTAATAAATTACAAGATTGATTTTCCGTGATTCATGTTGATAATAATTTGGTCAAGATAAATATTATTTTATTAATATTTATAATACTCTCATTGATATTCATTATAATAAATTACAAGATTGATTTCCATTATCCATGTTGATAATATTTTGGTCAAGATAAATATTACACTATATTTTAAGTTCTAACCATAATATTAATTTTTTTCACAAATATTTACTTTTTATCCAAAAATATTTATAGAAAATCGTAACAGGTGAGGTAGAATTTTTTTTCCAAGTAATCAGACAAAATCAAGTTAGTGAATTAATCTTTGCCAATATATTTTTTCTTAAGCTTCATTTTGTTAAATATAAAAAATAAATTATTCTTCAAATTAATATAATTTACCATTTAAGAGATTAGATACATTAAATAGTTTTACTAATGGTAAAAAATTAAATTGAAATATGTTAACTATTTTTTAGAATTTATTTGCATATTATTGGTACCCATGATTATTTTTTTTATTTTTTTTATTTTGATTTATTTCTATAATTAAATTCTTGTAAAATATATTTTCATTGTAGATTGTGCTAAATAAACTATAAATCCTTATAATACGGATTAGAAAATTCTTGATCATAGAAGGGATTGAGTTTTTGACATTTTCTAAATCAAAATTGTTTAATTAGTATACAAAAATAAATTCTAAAAAAACATGTGTATATTTTGTAAAATATTTATACACTATTTAATTTTAAATTTATTTACATATTTTAAATTGATTACATAAGTAAATAACAATAATGTGCATTAAATATTTTTTATTACATAAAATAAAAAGAAAAAGAAGACGTACAACTTCTATAACTTTATAAATGATAATTACATTATATGATAACAAAGTTTATAATAAAATAATAATGAAGTATTATATAGTGAACAAGAATAAGTAAAATTGTTATTCTCTCTTATATCAAGGAATAAATATATATATATACTAAAATCAAATTTATATTAGTACAAATGTGTTAGTGAGATAATATTAATTATTTTACAAACTAGCCCTAACATGCTCATATTTATGTTTTGACTAAAAAAACAACGCTGATTAAAAGAGGTAGAAAATAGATTGTAACCTTATTGTTTATACTTAACGTTGAATAAAAGAGGTAGAAAATAGATAATAACCCTATTGTTTTATATACTTAAACGAACAAAACATGTGAAAATAACTTATTTAATATTTATGTCTCGTGCATTGCACGGGGTACGTACTAGTTTATATTCAACAGCAGTTGCGTAGATTGTGAGTTTACATTTTTGCATCAATGAACAGTGAAACAGTCTAGGGTAGAAATCAATACAACCAAGGCATATTCATATTATATTTATTTCTGTTTATTGGTTTTTATTTTATTATTATTTTTATTTATTGTTTGATAGGTAATTATAGTTTAGTTAGATAATTAAATCATACTCCCTCCTTTTAATCACATAGTTGATAGATTTCGTTTACTTCTCCCCGTGGATACGATCCTTGCTCACGCTGCTACATATTTTTAAGCAAGGTTAATTTGGGTGCCTAGGACAGCACTACCACACATTATACGGTCAACACATTAATGGTCAACTATCAGTAATCAAAAGTTTAAAATAATTTTTATAATTTTGAAGTAATTAGTGTGTTGATTATCTAATGATTAAATGACAGGTTAAATAAACCAAAAGTATCGGCTTTTGGAGAAAAATAGTTATATTGTCACATGGGTAAAATTAAATAGGTTTTATTAAATGCTGGCAGCTAGTAATTA
>BKCP01008181.1:750530-762139 GCA_008636005.1 Striga asiatica | reverse complement strand
ACTCATTTTCTTCATTTTTCTTAGCTTTAAAACCCTTTGTCTATTTTTCACTTTCCGTCTTTTCTTTTTCTCCCCGCAACTTCTTCCATATTCTGTGTTGTGCCTTATTAGAGTATGGGCCCCCAGCAATTTTATTACACGCTACAAACCCCTATATATAAAAAAGATTAGTTACCAAAACAAAAAATGCATTTTTTAGAAAATTCAGAAACACATACAAGAATAATTAGGGCCATCGAATCTATATTACTCAAAATATTCAACCCAAAATAGTTTAATCCTTGAATTATTATATACACTCATACAAGTCCCCTTATATTAAAGGGAGTCCTATTTACCAAATTTAGTAGCTAGAAAAGTCAACAACATTTATTGTCATTACTATTTTCGTATTATACAGTTTTTATTTAATATTTGTTTTTCTTTTACGATTTTTAAAAACAGATATGATCAAATTTTCTCATCATTAATTACTTTCCATTAATTATAATTTATTTATTTATTATTTTTTTAGCAAAAACGGACCAACATTAATTGATTTCCTTATAATGTGGAAGTTGTTGCTTTATTTTTGTACAGAAAATCGGGCTTCATTATAGAAATTTGTTCAATTACACAATGAATTTTCTATGATATAATTATTTTTTATGGGAACTTTTTTTTAACAGAAAAATATGGCATTTCAATAAGATTTTCGATTTTTTAAGACTGATCGTTATCATGCCATGAAATTGAACATTCCAATATACCTTAACAAAATATACACGTGGTGTATACATCAGTTAATAGAAATATAGAATCCTCATATTTTTATATATATGTATGTAAATTTTCTATTACCAAATTTAATTGACAGTTGGTGTGTTATGGGTTTTTTCATAATTGTTACTTGGTTGTTGTGATATTTAGTTTGGTTGGTGTTGAAAAAATTCTAATCTATATATATAATAAGAATAATCATTACAATGAAAATTAGAAAAATATTGATATTAGAAGAGATTGAGTTCATAGTTTTTCTTAAATCAAAGTTGTTTATTTAGTATACAAATTTAAATTCTAAAATAATATATGTGTATATTTTGTACATTATTTATACACTATTTAAATTTAAATTTATTTACATATTTTAAATTGATTACTCATATAAATAATACCAACGTGCATTAAATATATTTCATTACACAAAATAAAAAGAACAAGAAGACGTGTAACTTGTATAACTTTATAAATAATAATGACATTATATGGCAACAGAGTTTAATAATTAACTATTATATAGTGAATAAGAATAAGTAAAATTGTTATTTTCTCTTATATCAAGGAATAAATATATATAATAAAATTAAATTTATATTAGTATAAATGTGTTAGTGAGATAATATATTAATTATTTTACAAGTTAGCCCTAACATGCTCACGTTTAATGTTCTGACTAATAAAACAACGCTGATTAAAAGATGTGAAAAATATATTACAACCCTATTTTTTTAGACTTAACGGTGATTAAAAGATGTGGAAAATAGATGATAACTCTTTTCAGACTTAAACAAGACTTAACGGTGATTAAAATAGGTGGAAAATAGATAATAACCCTTCTCAGACTTAAACGGACAGAGTCTGTGAAAATAATTCATTTAATATCTCTCTCCCGTGCATCGCACGGGGTACGTACTAGTACTTATATAAAAAGTCATCCCATTTACTAAATTTAGTAGGAAGAAAAGTCAACTCATAATTAATTGCACAGCATATTTAGAAAGTTTTAGATATTTTAAATCATAAAATAGGGTAGCATTAAATACCCCTAAAATTAGTGAATCATATATTATCTAAAAAGAGACATATTACAAATTAGTGAATAATATATTACCTAATTCAATATCTTAACATTAAGGAATAAATCCATAGTATTATGTAAATCCGTATCTCATAATATTATATCATTAAGAATATATTATAGTTATATTATTAAATTATAAAAAGATATTATATCCATATTGTAAAAAGATATTATAAAAAAATAATTCATTTAATTTTATAACAATTCTACTACACTATATAACATTATTCTTTTTTATTATATAATAAAATAATAATTAAATATTATATAGTGAACAACAATAAGTAAAACTATTACTTTCTCTTATATCAAGAGATAAATTTATATGTTAAAATTAAATTTTTATTATTATTAATGTTTTGGTGAGATAATATATTAATTATTTCACAAGATAGCCTTAACATGCTCATATTTAATGTTTTGGGTAAAAAAACAACGCTGATTAAAAGATGTGGAAAAAAACTTATAATAACCCTATTGTTTTTTAGACTTAACGTTGATTAAAAGAGGTAAAAAATAGATAATAATCATACTAGTTTTTAAACTTAAAAGGACAAAGATGTGAAAAATAACTCATTTAATATCTCTGTCCACGTACTAATTTTTCTTAATTACCCGCGAAGCATCATGGCTAAATTGTTGGGGAGAATAAAAAGCAAAACATAGATTAACCTTTTCTCTGATATGCCCATAAAAACCAATCAAATTGCATTTTCTGCCCTTTATCTCTTAGTAATCTTTCTCGAAAACCACTTGCTTTATCATTTCTAAAGGAATTGGGGCTCGCCGGGACTTAAGGGAATCTATTCCACTATTTGCAAATCGGTCCCTCTATTCATGTCTTATAAGAAAGAAAGTTAATGTAGTTTTAAAAGAAAACAATAAAATGTTATAAATAAAATTTAAAAAATAATGTAACAAATATAGATAGAAAAGTCTAATACTGTCATTTATCACGGTATGTAAAAAAGAACGAAGCTTAAAAATATGTACACTCAAATTTCTATAACGTAGCTTAAATTATTTATAGTTCATAACAAAATATTCTAATTGATGATTTTATATTGTGAAAATTCAAACAACCATGTTTTTGTAAAGATTTGTAAAAATGAAATGAACGACAAATTGGAACTTACGTTCAAAATGAGTATATCAACATAGCTTTCTTTAACTCTTATCACATGTTTTATTAAATTATGTCCACACAAAGTAATAACTCTATATAATCAAATAAGAAATTACAGAGTTTTAGAGTAATCAATTGAACAAAAACAAGAAAAACTATAAACAATAATAATTTTATTATTTGTAATTGCAAATCAATTTTATTATGAGAATTATTGGACATATAGAGTACAAAATTGAAAATCCTATAAAAATCTAGAATAAATATTTTTTTAGAATTAGTTTTATATGGAGAATATATTTTTCTGATTAAATTAAAATACGTACACACCAATATAAAATTTAGTGCCCTTCTCATTTATGGGCCTGGGGTGCCCTTCTTATTTATGGGCCTGGGCGCCTCACTCAGTCTGCTCCGTGGCCGCCTATGAATAAGCCCACTACTCCAAATCTATTGGCATCTTAAGATGGCAAGGATTCTTCAGTTTATCGAACAAGTGCAATTTTCATGTAGGATATTTCGCAAACGATATGGTTGTAAGAATATTAAATTCACATAAGTGAATTATTTGCTTTTATTTCTTGTAGGTTATTTAGAAAGTAAGTGAGATAAAATAAATGGAAGATTGACTTATGTGAGAGTCGAGGGAAGAGAGTGTGGTTCCACGCATGTGAAGCGCACTATAAGAGAGTGACCAAAATTAATTGAAGTTCACAAATGTCGTGTTCTAAACGGCTTTGAGACTTCAATATTGAAGGCGGTTTTGATGATCTTGGAGATTAAAAAATGAAGAAAACTTGTCCATTAATTATGAAGATCTTGAAGACCCATGACTAAAGAAAGATGGACATATATTCAGAAGTCTTCATTTCTATATTGTAATATTGAGAGAGAGAAAGAGAGACAACTCGTTTTTACATTTTATTTTATTGACCACTAGCAGAAAAAAACACTTGTTGTAATAGGATATTTACATCGATTTTTATAACACCGATGTAAAAAATGCCTGGGTAGATTTTTTTAAAATAAATTCCTTATTGTTACATCGGTTTTAATTAGGAGGAGCCTTGTACGGTTGTATCCCTTGTAGGTTAGGAAATAAGCGCATGACGAGCTAGAAAACTGAGAAGGAAGATATCGAAGAGCAAAATAACGTTTTCTTTTATTTTTCATTCCTCTTTTTGACTTTAATATTTTTATTATTATTTTCCTAGAAATAAAACCACATTATATTTCTAGGCTAAATATTTCAAGATCTAGGATTTTCGCGTACTTGATCAATTTATGAATTAATTTTTGTTATTTTTATTTCGGATTGCATTTCGTTTATAAATTCCTTGCATTATTTTTATTAATGCATGAGTATAGGACCATATTTGTGCATATTTGTGATTAATTAATTTGATACAGAGGGGATAATAAATTATTTGAATTGAGAAATTTATAACGTAAGAGACTAAACGAACCGAGAGAATTATAATGCATGAGTATAAGACCATATTTGTTTTTACGGAACGATAGATAATATTATAAATCAAAATGCACAAATGTGCGAATACACAGCAGTCAACGGCTGAAAAAGTGAGAGGACATGTCAGAAGACTGCCTAGAAATCCGCCACTAGCAAAGCTAGAATAACAACACACAAACCAACTATACAAACAAAAAAAAAAACTAAAAAAAAATCTCACTAAGATAATACCCGAGTGTCAGGTCCCAACAGGATAATAAGTTGACATTCAGGCTCATAGGGACCAACGGCCCAAACAAAAAGTATATGCCCTAAACAACACAATCACAAACGACACTAACTAACGAAATAGCCAATGAAAACAAAATACATTAAGCAAATCGAAACAAGCCCTTCCTAAGCAGCGTAACCAAGCAGAGCCAGTGGATACCAAGTCGACCCTGAGTGAGTCCCACCGACCCGAAACTGCCCAACACCAACTCGGTGGCATAACGAAGTCGAAGTCCAAGCCCCAGAACATCATCCGAAGTCAAACTCGAACCACGACCTCAACACCCAAGATGCCTCAGGACCACCACATGACCGGGTCCACTAACACCACTAGCGAGTCCAACCACACCCTGTGAACCCCTGAACCACGAAGATGCCGAGGCTGCAGCCACGTCCCCGACCGCCCGAAGCCGCCACAATCATCCACCCACCACTGCCTCACCTCTGCCATCACCAGTGGCCGGAGGACAGAACAATGGTCCACCCCAGACCCAACACCGTAGGAAAAGGGGAAGAAGGCTGGAAACGCAGCGGATCTCCGGCCGTCCGATACCATCGCCGTCGGACGACCTAGGCACCATCCACCCGGCCGAACCCGCCACAATCCTCCACCCACCACTGCCCCACCTCTGCCATCACCACTGGCCAGAGGACAGAACAATGGTCCACCCCAGACCAACACCGTAGGAAAGGGGAGGAAGGCTGGAAACGCAGCGGAGTTCCGGTCGTCCGACACCATCGCCGCCGAACACCCACACCACCATCGCCACCCCCCAGGAAGCCGATAAGAAGAGCACGCGAGCCGGCAACTGAAAACCGACCCATACTAGAAAGCTTAAGGCTTACCTGAAACGAGCGACGAGGGAGGCGCGTGAAACCGGGCGGAGGCCAAGCAGCCGGGGACGACCACCATTAACATTTTCAGGTAAATGAACTTGGTGATGTACTGACAGTGGGACACTATTAAATATTATATTTCATTACTTGTCAGCTCCTTATTACTAAATAAATGGTTATGGTATTGTATATTTTGCAAATTTTATAAATGTTATTTTATGCTAAGCTTATCATTTGAAATATTTTGGATTGATCAGAACAGTTAGTTTAAAATCTTTTACTGTTCCAAGTTGTTGAAATAGCATCGTACGTAATTTGACAGGGTTTTGGATTTTATATTATTGCTAGTCGTTGCGTTTGTCTTTGTGGGCTTTGACCTGCTTCTATTTCGAAAATTAGAGTACAACAACAATAACAACAACATATTCAGTATATTCCCAACAAGTTGGAGTCTGGGGGGTCAGTTGTACGCAGACCTTACCCTTGTAATTATACAAGGAGGTTGTTTCCGTAGCGACCTAAGGTGCATTGCGCCGTTTGATTTTTTTTTTTTTTTTCTAGAAACTTCACTAATAGAAGAAACACTAGAATTTAATTGAGCCATTTTAATCTAGTCCATTATTAGCACTATGTCAGGAGAATTGTCAACAATGACTCTTCCAACTCCATTTGCAATGGACAAATTTCGAAAATTAGAGTATTGATTTTTATTTTTATTTTTATTTTTATTTTTTATTTTTTAACAAATATCGTTCAAATTTCGTTGGCGACTCTTCAAATTGTCTTATTTGCCTTTCTGAAAATAGGGGCGCTGGTCTGTCACATATCACTCAAATATAATATTTTACATTTTATGAATTATCTTTTAATGTATGTTGTGTATCATATCATGTAATTATTCTATAACTAGTATTTGACCTGTGCATTTGCACAGATATAAATAAATTATTGTGAGTCTGTACATATAAATGATTAATTATTTTTCTTTTACTTTTTTGCAGACCAAATTTACAATTAATAGAGTTGAAATATTTTTTTTTTAAATTGCGTTTATCTGATTGGATGTAATGTATATTTTGGTACGTCTTTTATTTGTGAATTATTTATTATTTATTTAAGAATTTTAAATATATTTTTTATTTTAAAAAAAAAAAATTAAATGTAACAACAATAATAACATCTAATCACATTATATGGTCAACACATTATATGGTCAACTGTCATTAATCAAAAGTTTAAAATGATTTTTGTAATTTTGAAGTGATGAGTATTAATTATTTAATGATTAAATGAAAGATTAAATACATCAAAATGTAACGGTTTTTGGAGGGAAAATTGTTAAATTGCCACATAGGTAAAATTAAATAGGTTTTATTAAATTCTATTAGCTAGTAATTATATATATATAGATTTATCAATTACTTTGTTTATCTGTCGCGCAGTTTATCGTATAAATATTTTCGTAATTTATTATATATTTTTACATGTCTGTCGCATAATTTATTTTACACTTAATGGGATAAAAAAATAATTTATTAATTAGAGATGTAAAAATTAACTCATTAATGAAAATAATTGTTTACTCTTAAGTCATATTTCTATTTCATGACCCCAAGTTTCCAATAAAATCCAGCTATGTCTTTAACAATCCATTCTCTCTCCTTAGTTAAAAACGACATCGTTTTAGATCCAGATAATTTTCTCATCTGAAATAAAATGTACCGTTTCTTCAAATCGCCTGCCCCACAACGCCTCACATGTTCATTTGCTTGATTACTGAAGTCTCTCGGACAGCATATTTTCCGATTTCGGCGGCGACGGCGGCGGCCGATGATGTTTTTGTGGCTTGTTTTCACGTTTGGTCAACTCATAAGTACCGTTAGAGGTCAAAGTCAGTCAACTAATGCCACCACCGATCCATCCGAAGGTGCGGCTCTTTTGGTGTTATCAAATTTTTTATTTATTTATTCATTTCTTTTTTTTTTTCCGTCCTGCTAATAGNTAATATTACATCTTATAATGAATTATATCTTATATTTTATTTTTCCAGGTATTTTTTACAGCCCGTATTATAGTGTTGAATTTTTTTTGATATGTTTATTTACCATTTGCAACATTTAGTACATCTATCTCATGAATTATTATCTTATATTATTTTATGCATATCTATAATTTGTAACATGTATTTATAGTGTTTTATAATATTTTTATGCATATTTATAATTCTGATGAATGCAAAAAAAGAGTATGGGTTGTAAAAAAAACAAATGCAAAAAAAATGTTTTACCAATACATCAAATTGAGTGAAAAGTTGATAATTTCTCACTTGTAAATTTGGATATATTGGGGCATCAAGTCCACTAGTGGGCCCCGCAGGTCAAACACCCACCTTAGGAAGATTAAGAAAATTGCATATTTCACACGTATTTTGCCTTTATTTGAGAACTTTACAGGAAAGCCAACTAGCCAACTAGGACCACTCAACAAGGGCATGCGAGGATAATTTGATTGTTAGTGCATAATTATTGTTACTTTGATATATTATTTTAATGCGTCGTCACTTTTGAATATTTTGTTGTACTAATACAAATTAAATATTAACTAAACTACAAACAAAGCCTATAGTAAACTACACGACGAGGGTGCCAATTTGGTCTGAACCTTTTGCTTTTGGACTGGTCGGGCCAGCGCAATTTTATAAACGGGACTGACCAGTTTCATTTTATTTATACTATATTTGATAAAACTAGCTGATAGCTTATAAGTGATTTTTGAACTTATAGCTTATAACTTATGACTCATAGCTCAAAAGTTAGATTATATGGTAAAAATAATTGGTAAAATTAGCTGATAAGTTAGCTTAAATAAAGATTTCAACGAGCATATTTAAAAAACTACTAAAGAAGCTTATGAAATAAGTTCGATTTTTTTTTAAAAAAAACTCGTCTTATCAAACGAAGCTCATTTGAATACAACCGCGATATTTTTGAATATCCAACAAATAATAACAACAACAATAATAACAATAATAACAATATTATTATTATTATTATTATTATTATTATATTATTATTATTATTATTATTATTGTTATTATTATTATTATTATTATTACTATGTGTTGAATCCTTGCAGCAAGGGCTTTGAACGCGATTTTCGACGGGTGGGGAATTTCGGCCTCGAACGAATGGAACATTAGCGGCGAATTGTGTAGCGGCATTTCTACGGATCGAACCCAAATTGTAAATATAAATCCCGGGATAAAATGCGATTGCAGTGACGATAATGGCACCACTTGCCACATCACGGCTTTGTACGTGATTTATATATATATTTACGTATATATATAGTTCATGCTCTAACATTAATGCATATTTTTCACGTCCTAGATATGATTCTAATGTATTTTCGCGTATATTTAACGTTCTAATTTTAATATTCATGTCCAGGAGAGTCTATGGTTTGAATGTTGCCGGTCCACTTCCTGACGAGCTATGGAATTTGACGTTTCTCAATGATTTGTATGCTCTACGGTTTAATTTCTTTTAATTTTTTTCGTAAGAAAAAGTTATGATATACTTGAATTTAATTAATAATTTAATATTCGTCTCATATTGTTGCAGGAATTTAGGCCAAAATTATTTGACAGGTCCGATTCCAGCATCCATAGCCAATCTCACTCGATTGCAGTACTTGTATGCGCATGTTCGGCACTTTTTTTAATTTCTAAATTATTCTATTTATATATTGATTTTATGATTATTGAATTTCCTACACTTAATGTTAGGAGTTTTGGCACAAATGCCTTATCAGGGGAGGTCCCTAGAGAACTTGGTTTGCTGACTGATTTGAGATCATTGTGAGTTTCTCTTTAAAATATTTACTTGAAAAAATATTGGAAACTTGCTATCAAGTATAAAAAACATATTATTATCATAATTTTAGTTTATTCAATTTTGATTTAATTTTTCTCTGTCTTGTGTTTTGGATTGTGCAGGTCGTTTGGCACGAATAACTTCACCGGCCATTTACCTCCCGAGCTAGGGAATTTATCAAGACTTACGCAATTGTATGGTATTGCGTCTTATATTCGACTGCTATTAACCCAAAAATTTATTTTTTACCATTTTTTAAATTTTTCATATTGCTTCTTCATCTTTGTAGATACACGATTAGTTCTGGAGTTAGTGGTCCAATACCCGAATCATTTGCTAATCTACGGAACATGGAGAGAATGTAAGGCAGCTAGTATAAAATCTCTTTTATTTTTGTGTTTGTTTTTTTTGTTTTTTTTCGAAAAGAAAAATAGATACTACTTTAATCAGAACAATTGAATGTATTACTATAATGTGCCGGAAATTGTTGTTTGGTGCTTCAGGTGGGCATCAGATGACGAGCTCACAGGCCGAGTACCCGACTTTATTGGAAACTGGTCGAGTCTTGTCCAACTGTGAGTTTTTTTTTTATTTTTTTTTTCCTTCGAATTTTAACCAACTNGTAAAAAAAAAAAAAATAACTAACATGCATACAATAATGGCGAATTCGTGTTTATATTCGTCTCAGGGATTTGAGCTTCAACAATTTGGCGGGAAGAGTTCCCGAGTCTCTTCTCAACCATAGTTCTCTAACCCACTTGTAATACTTACACGCCAATTTAATCACTCACTCGGGTTGTTTATTGTTTTATTCTGTTTTAGTTGTATTTTTTATTTTTTTTTTTCCAATTTCAGGTTTCTCGGTAACAACCGGTTAACCGGCACGCTGCCACCACAAAGAAGTCAATTTCTTAGGACTATGTGAGTGTCCATTCCTATTTCTCATATTTTTAGTAAGTCTCACAATGTATAATATATGTAATGAATTTTTTTTTTAACTTTTTTTGCAGAGATATGTCGTACAATGAATTATCCGGGAGCTTCCCACCATGGGTCAACGAACAGAACCTACAACTGTATGTATAATCGGAAGACCCCAAATTCTTGAAATCATCGTTCGAATTCAAACAAATAACCATGCACTCATTTTATTTTATTTTTTAAATTAATTTTTTCCCTATATATGTACTGGCTCTTATATTAACTTCAAACATTTCATTGGGTGTAGCAATTTGGTATCCAACAACTTCACCATCAATGATTCTAACATCAGGTGCAAACTTTATGAGTACACATGAATTCAATTCTGCTTAAACATCCTTCACATATTTTTTCCTTGTATTTCTCGTAACTTAGGCTATGTTTGGTAACCAAATAAGCAAACTTATAGCTTATTTGTTTAGCTTATAAGTTTTCTGTGTACAAATAAGTTTCGTTTGAAATAAGCTCGTTGAAATTTTTATTTCAGCTAGCTTATTTTACCAAACGCTTTTATTATATAAGCCAATTTTTCAGCTACAAGTCATAAGTTATAAGCTATACGCTCGAAATTCACTTATAGCTATAACCTAACTTATCAGCTATCAGTACCAAACATAGCCTTAACTTTTTATTTTTACCGTTTTCTAGAACTTTGCCTGCCGGATTAAATTGTCTTCAGAGGAATTTTCCGTGCGGCCGAGGGAACCCTACTTGTAATGACAGATTTTCAAATTTTTCATTTTATTTTTCTTTTCATTTATTTATTTATTTAGCTTATTCAATAATCACACGGCAGATTCGAGCTTTGCCATTAACAGCGGCGGGCCTCCAATTCGGTCTTCGGATCAGGTCCTGTTTGAGAGTGACAACGAGACTCTTGGCCCGGCAACTTATTATGTGGCGGCCTCACGGAGATGGGCCGTGAGCAATGTTGGCCTGCCGGCCGACAGCGACAGCCCACAATATCAATACTATTCCCAGTCTCAGTTCACAAACACTCTCGACACGGACCTCTTTCGGGACGCCCGGATTTCGGCTGGGTCGTTGAGGTACTACGGTCTGGGCCTCGAAAACGGAAACTACACCGTGAGGCTACGGTTTGCCGAGATAGCTATTTTGGGTGCTCGGATTTGGTGGAGCCTCGGGAGGCGTGTTTTCAACATTTATATCCAGGTGCATGTTTGTGTTGAGTACACCATTTCATTATCC
>BKCP01008181.1:692852-745622 GCA_008636005.1 Striga asiatica | reverse complement strand
ATATATATATATATATATATATATATATATATATAATTTTTTCTTTTTTAATTTTTTCCAACAGAATGTATTACTACCCCTATAGTGCATTACACGAGTAGTAATAGAATTTTTTATATTTTAAGAAGTTAAAAATATAGAATTTTTTATTTAAATTTTTAAATACTTTTTAATAAATGTATTTCTTTAATGAATTACTTTGGTTCAATTGAGGGGAGGAGAGGGGAGAGATTTTAATGGAAGGAAGGGGAGGGGAGGGAAGGTGATGTAAAATAATTTTACTTTGTTTGGAGGGATTTTGTAGGAGGAGAGTGGAGGTAAAATGGTAAACCTTGTTTGGTTAGATAATAAAAGGGAAAGAAAAATAATGTTAGAATGACAAATATATCCTTAATGATATAAGAAACAAAATAATAAAATAATTCACCTATAAAGGATAATATAATAATTTTACGTGTTAAAATTTTCCCTCTCCTCCAAATTCTCCCACTTTTGGAGGAGAGGAGATTTTCCCGTGGAGGAGGAATTTGAAGGAAAAATACCAATCCTTCCCTTTACAAAAAATTGCTCCCCTTCCTTTCCTTCCCCTCAGTTTCCCCCGAACCAAACACTGTATTACCTTTCGTGTCTTGACAGTTTAATCCAATGTTTTGAATAATTGTAAATAAATTTGGACTTTGTCCCAATGTGGCAAAACAAACTCAATGTTGATCAGAGACTAATTTTTATCAAGCGCGACCAACCATTTAAGATGATGCGGCAGCCGTTTGATGACTGAGATTGCACATCATTAAAGTAGTTGTAAAATAATCACAACCTTTTTATTTTGTTGCCAAATAATAATAATAATAATAAATAAAAGAAATCCCACTTTAAAAAAATTAGGAAATAAAGACATTTCGTGTTGTTTGAGTTGGAATGTTTAGTAGGTTCCATGCATGCAGTAGATGAATTTTAGTTGGAATGTTGTTGAGCCACAACCTTTTGGTGATGAATTTTCAAATTGATCAATGGGCATTTATCAAATGCCGCTATCACGCCATTTGCATTTGAGAACGAAATGGAGTCCATGAAACAACTTTGTTGTGTCTAAACAACCTTAGCCACCCATTCGCTATATATATAAAATCACACGATGATCAAATTAATTATTTAGAAGATTATTATCAAATTAATTATTTAGTGAGTGTATTATTGTTAGTCTTAGATTAGCGTGAGTTATTTAAGGGTGTTAATATTTTTATTTAGTTAGCGTAAGTCAGTAGTTTAGTTACTGTTTAAGTGGTTTTGGAAGTATTAGATAGGAGTTTGAATATGTTTAGTTGTTAACTAACTCGATACTTAAATACATCACCATCTTCACCGACGCCCAGCCGATCATGGAACGACGAACAAATAGGATACCGGCATTCGGAAGATGCTTCACACTTATGGGTTCAAGTAAGTAGAATCACTACGCAAAAAAAGGCTTTTAGACCGTTCGGCGCTAGTTATTACCATGTAAATTATATTAAGGCGCGGTGATTAGAATTTAGAAAATACATCATGACTGTCCTCGTCTAACCTTCACTAGCGATGCTGCAGGTTTTTAGACCGTTCGGCGCTAGTGACCCCACCACCAGATGCTCTGAGGCCGAACGAAGGCACGAAAGAATGCGTGCATATGCCAAAAAGACGAGCACGGATTATTAATAAATTATTTGTAGTTTAATTATTTAGTGAGTTTATTATTATTAGTCTTAGACTAGCGTGAGTTATTTAAGGGTGGTGTTAATATATTTATTTACTTAGCGTAAGTCACTAGTTTAGTTATTGTTTAGGTGGTTTTGGAAGTATTAGAACATAATCAAACTCCAATCTAATACTTCCAAAACCACCTAAACAATAACTAAACTACTGATGACTTACGCTAACTAAATAAATATACTAACACCCCTAAATTGGGGTTTTCGGTTGGAGTAAAATTGTTGTTTGATGTGACGATTACTTGTTTATTTATTTTTGCATGTTTCTGTTATTATTTTGGGTGTTTTTATAATATTTTTGAGTTCTTCTAAGCTCGTTTCATAGATTTTTATTAGGTTGGTTTTGCTCCTTCTTTTGTGTTCTTGTGTTATTTTTGTATTTTATGTACTTTTCGTTCCCTTTTATATTTTATTTTGTAGAAAAATTTGATTCGAATAATTTTGCACAAGGTCCGACATTGCCCGACCAACCCCAACCGAACCTCATAGTATGAACCATTTGACTGGTAATCAAGCCATCCGAGAGCCTAACAAGCCATCTTTTTAGACCCTCATGGCCAGCGGCGTGCAGCTGTTACTAATTTGATGTATTTGGACAAACTTTTGGACTGCTTTTGTAACATTTCAACAAAGAACGATTAGTTTTGAAAACTGTATTGACTGATTAAGTTGGAACCTCGATACCAAAAGCAAAAAAATGCTATACTTCACGTGCCAAAAGTAATTTTTTCCCATTATTTTGGATATAAAATGTATGAATATCAATTTTTTTACTGGTTAATTTTACTTACACAGACCCACATAAATGTGTGTTAATCTAACATTAAAAAAAATTAATGGAATATTGCCCTCATAGGCATGAGTTTAGCCCACCAACCTATTGGTTGGCCAGTGGGATTCCTCCAATTACACTGAAACCTCCTATATATAATTACAGAATGCGTTGAGTCTAAGTGGTAGTCTCACGCGCACGCACTTCAGAATCTTATTTGGCAAAAAAACATGTTTTGTAGTTTGATTTGGATAAAAAATAATATTATTCTAAATCAATAATTTTAGATTCGGACATTTCAAAAATATTGAAATACTAACTTTGTAATTTCATAATAGTTCGACTAATATAATTTAAGTTGTATGAGAACATTTGGTAATGATATTGATTAACTAATATAACCTTGATTTGCTATGGAAATTCTCAATCAACTCATTAATTTCTATGAAAACCTTAAGTTAGTCTAATAAATACATATATTTAATCTTAAACAACTGTTGTTGTTGTTATTATTTAATTTAGAAAATAATTTTATTTTTTTTTGGTACAAAGAAAATAATTTTTTTAACAAGTATCCGTGTAGTACACAAGTATTATACTAGTTACTTAAAATAAACACAACAATGGAGATAAGAAGAAAAGGGAGATGAACAATTTATTTCTATTTGGGTTAAAAGAGATATTCTTGGTTTGGGTCACTTTCCATGTCTGGTTTTTAAAAGATACAAAGAAAGCAACATAAATGGTGCGTGAAAATTTTACTCACCATTTTATTTTTTCCTTAAACACCCAGTGTTGGAATGTATGTGGATGTTCAATTCTTCCATATTATTTTTTTTTACTATAAAATTAGGTTTAGTATAGACATAAATAACTTTTTTTAAACTTGGTAAATGTAAATTTAATTTTGTTATTTTTTTTTTCTCTTAATACAATTTTTTTCTTAATTTGGGCAAATAGCAATCTTACCATCTTATAATTTTCTTCCATATTTCTCTCTTAAATTACGATTTAGTATTTACAAATCAATTTATGTATTTTTTTTTAATTAATTAGTCCATCAAAATTTTTAAAAAAAAAATTTGTTTAGCAATAACTTTTATAATATAATTTTTAACTCAACACTTGTGTAGTAAATGAGTATTGTACTAGTTCAATTTTAATGTTGAACGGAAGAGGTTTTTCGAGAAGATTTTGATATTTGCTTCAAGTACTTTCAAATTCCAGTTTTGGAAATGAAACATATCTCATGTTAAGAGGTTATGAGTTGATGTGGTATAAATTTGCGTGACTAGATTAAATAATGCTTGGTCATATATTTTTTTCTTGACAGATAAAAAAATTGATTGACTCAAATTTTGACAGATAACAACCACATTCACACAAAGCAACAGACATATTATTAGCACAATTTGTGTGGGGTTGTCGTAGGCTTAAACTAATTAACCTTACTTGAAAATACAAATTAGTATGACTGTGAGTAAGAAATGTATCCATGAAACCGGTTTTGCTATGAAGCCAACAGTTAGCTTCATAGTGGAGCCAACCTTGTATATACAACAAGTAAACCATACCATATTTTCATATTATTTAAATAAATACTATAATTTTATTAATATGATATGATTTACTTGTTGTATATGTTAGAACTTGGGTGTCAAAATACACGGGAATCCTACGAACTGATATGTATTTTTCAGTTCTTACAAATAATCTAAAAAAAAATAGAAAATTACAATCGAACTGAAAAATAAATTACAACTGAAAAATAAATTAAAACTTAAAACGGAAATATTTTAGCCGATGCGAGTAAAACTCTTTCCGCACGAAGAATACGCCCCGTGTGGCAGCTAACGGTTCAGGCGTAACTTCCCCAAAGATACAACGGAAAACGTCTCTAAATCTGTAGCACACCAGATTTACGAGCTCCGGTGAACTGAAACGGAGTCGAGAATTGAGCACTTAAAAATATGAATAAAAATATCTCTCATTTGTTATTTTGATAACAAATAAATATTTTTATATATTTTTTTCCTATTCTTTCTTTCTCTTCTTTTCTTCTGTATATTTCTCCTGTCCGAACTCCCCCTATTTATAGGGAATTGAGCATATGGGGGACATCTGTAATTAGGCCAATTGGCCAATAATTTATTTATTTATTTATTTATTTTTATTCATGGGGCGGTGGATCTAGATCTGTACACCANTTTTTTAATTAGAGAAAGTGGGGCGGTAGATCCGCCCCTAATTTATACTTTCACACACAATCCCCCACAAAAGTGTACATTAGATATATACTACTGTGCTAAATCCTCACAAAACTCTATTGCCTCAGAAAAGGTAGTTTTTGGCTTTGAACATTTTGTAGTAAACATCATCGGATGCACTGGCGGCCTAGTGGACATAATGCCTTGAACTATTCCTCCATAGTGTACACCTAGACAATGACATTCACACAATAGAATCTTAACTCCATTTCGTTCTATTGTTGTGTCCGTTTTGGCCATGGACATCACTTTGGATTCATATGTGTCTACATTTGAAGCGGCCCACACTTCACACTTATATAGGTGACCTCCCTATCAAGAGTATCCTGTATTACTCCACCTTTACAAGGTTAGGGATTCATTAAAAGTCCACATGACTTACCCTCACCACAATCAACAGGTCATCTTGCACTTGGAGTGCTCAAGGGAATAGGACATTCATATGTTCCAAGTGCTCAACTGAATTTTCATAGCTTAGTTTTCCCTTTGAACCAAGTTCGTGGGATCTCCACTTAGCATGGTAGGGTTACCACTATGATCATTCTTTACATTGTGGATTTTTAAGCCCATTCCCTCTAGCAGAACTCCCAATTGATCTCTACTTAATCCTTTCGTCAAAGGATCAGCCAAATTTTCCTTAGACTTTACATAGTCAATGGAAATAACACCACTTGTGATCAATTGGTGTACGGTATTATGTGACGAATATGTCTAGACTTACCGTTATACAAGTTGCTTTGCGCCCTACCTATAGCAGCTTGGCTATCACAGTGAATCATCACAGGCGGTAAAGTCTTATCTCAACATGAAATATCGGATAAAAAATTTCTAAGCCACTCGGCTTCTTCACCAGCTTTATCTAAAGCGATGAACTCCGATTCCATAGTTGAACGAGCTATTTGTGGATTTCCACGAAACTGCACCTCCTCCAATACAGAAAACATATCTGCTAGTGGAGCGAGAATCTCTCGAATTTGATATCCAGCTTGCATTACAGTACCCTTCAAGTACGGCTAGATATCTCGAGTATTTTAGCCCGTATTCAAGAGTGTACCTTAAGTACTGAAGTACCCTTCTCAAAGCATTCCAGTGCTCATGACTGGGATTACTTGTAAATCTGCTCAACTTACTCACCGGATAGGCCAAGTCTGGTCGTGTACAATTTGTCAAGTACATCAGACTCCCTATTATCCGTGAATATTCCAACTGAGCCAGTGGTTGACCTTTATTAGCCACCAGATTTATACTTAGATCAAGGGGCGTCTTACACCTAGACTGTGCACTGTCATAAGAATTAAATTTCTTGAGCACTTTCTCTACATAATGAGATTGAGACAAGACAATTCCATCTTGGGTTCTGATAATCCTTATTCCAAGAATAACATCAGCCAAACCCATATCTTTCATGTCGAAATTTCTCTTCAACATTCTTTTCGTATCCATGATCACTTCATGGCTACTTCCCATGATCAACATATCGTCTACATATAGACATACAATCACAAATGCATTCGATGTACTCTTGACATAAACACATTTGTCACATTCGTTGATTTTGAACTCATTTGATAACATTACGTTATCAAATTTCAAATGCCATTGTTTCGGAGCTTGTTTCAGTCCGTACAAAGATAAACATCATCAAGTACGTAGGGTTCGACTTCCCCGAAACTAGAAATAAAAGTCAACTCTAACATAATAAATAAAAATAAATAATAGATAAAAGAGAGAGATTAATTATCTCCCTTGTGTATGGGTGCAGCCTCCCTCCGCGATTGCCGAATTCCTCGTCTCCAAGTGTGTGCGTCTGTTCTTTTTCTCTGATATGCGGGTTTCTTTTCTCTTTCTGTTTCTGCGTGATATTGTGTGGCGGCTGCTTCTCTGTACGAGTTCTATTCTGCGTGAATAATTCCTTAAGTACTCCTTGGTGGTTAGCAAATAATTCCTTTCCAATCTTTTCCTTGGTTGCGTGGCGTGAGCTTTTTGGTGGCTGCCAATTCATTTTTTGATAATTGGGCTCATAAAATTCCTTGGCCCACTAAATCTCCATTCTCCCAAATCATGAAGTGCTTTAATTTAGACCAACAAAGAAATTGACCTTAATCTATCCCATAAATGTGATTTAACTTCTTCAATAAGTGGACGTGAAATGGGCTGAAACTGGGCGCAAATTGGGCAGAAAATCGGGAAGGAATTGAGTACCCTCATACTTCTCCTAGTGAAATTTCATTTGGTGCCACGTGGCCCACAAAAATACTCTAATATCCTAAAAGTAAAATATAAAAATGTCATAGCACTCAAATCCATCTAAGAAATAAATGAGTCGAAAAATATATAAGTGCGATAAAATTAAGCATATAAAAATACGATAATAAATATATAAAAATACACGCTTTTCTGACCAATCAATATATCTTATATATTTACTTATCATATATGCCACATGCATTAATGAGCTTGATTCTATGCCATAATTAGTTTTCTCTTTCTTGTAGGACAAGGAATAAGTGGCAATGACTATGAAAGGATAAGCAATTCGTGCATAAGGAGTTCTGGACATTCATGAGAAGATCTAATGAGGATTTGGAAAGATTCACCACAAGATCTTTGAAGATTTGGAAGATCGGTTATTTTAGGAAAGTCTTGTTCTTACACGAGTTGAGGAGAGATCAAGAGAATATTTACTTTCCATGTTTCCACATCATACAAGGAAAGAAGATCTTGAGAGAGAAGGAAGAGTCATACACTTACCATGTGACTTTGGATAAACTTGGAAGGAAATAAAAAAGAAGTCTTATACTTGGAGAAGACTCCTCACCTAAGGAGTTGCATATATACTCTACTTTTAGATCGAATAAAGGCTATTGAAATCATTATCTTCCATTCAATATTCGAGCTTCAAGCCTTTTTAGGTTTTATTTTCATTGTTCAGTTTTCAGTGTTCTTACGACATTGAAGAACTGAAGTTTTTGTTTTGATTCTTTTATTTTTCATTCAAATACTTTTGTGATCAGTACTTAGGGATTAAGTGTTGTTTATAGCTCGAGGGATTCGAGAGTTAAAGTCCACGGGACGTGGCCGGAGAAGTAGTTGGTAGATTCGAGTGTAGTTGTTGGTTAGGCTAGAAGGGAGTTCTAGTTGCTGTAATTCCAAAATTATACGCATGTGCACAATCGAGTTATCAATGAAATAGCTCTGAGGGGAAGTAAGACGCTTCCTAAAGAGTTTTTTTTTAAATCTTCGATTTATTGCTTCCGCTATTCTAGTTGTTTATTTGTGACGTTGAACGCACTCATCGTAAAATACCTACGTTTCAACTATAATCAGAAACGCAACAAACTATTTGCTAAAAGGAACGAAAAAGGGTGCCAGTGCCAGATTTGTGTACTTATTTTCTTTGCTGCCAAATAACAAACTGGAAAAGCAACAAGCAAGAATTACCTATTTTAATTTTTGTTTTCCCCTTTAGCTGACTTGGTGTATTCACTGAAAAAGGTGGGTTGTTGATTATAAGGCTGCATACATTGATTTCTCTAACCAGTTGACCACAACTTCTCAACCAACAATTAATGCACCACTATATATATAATATCAAAACACGATCAATATTCTCAAATCTCTCTCCATCCAAGTTCATATCGGCCGAGACGGGCGTATCCACACATCCACGGAAAGCGACATGATGAGGCATGATAGGACGAGCATGTTCCCCTGTGCACTCGTGCACCGTGTCCCAATGGACCCTCCACAACATGCTCGTCCTATCTGCCTCATCATGTGGTTTTTGGGTTGACGATATTGGTGTGCGGCTTGTTTGTGGTGTGGCTGCCGGACACGAAAGGGAAGGTGAACTAGCTAGATAATGGAGGAGGAAGATGAACTGTAAGGATGGAGTAGTTCAATGAAAAAAATAAAATAAATAATGGGGTCAGAAATATTGTTCTGTTGTGTATTTTGTTAGGTGAACTATAGTGATTTCTTTTTTTATGTGTTTTTCTTCTTTGGCCTAAAAAATGTTTGTTTTCTGGTAAATTGAGAATTTGTTGAGGTTTTTACATAAAAAGAGTTGCCATGAGGAGTACGTGTACGTATGTATACTTTTCTACACACTCGTAGTCGGTAACCGAATTTCGGTTACTGAAAACTTGGTTCGGTTCCGATTTTGAACTGAAAAAACCTAAAAAAAAAGCCCAACAGCATTTCCCACGTCCCAGGCTCCCAGCAGCAGCAGTAAACAAGTAAAAAAACATGTCCCAACATCCACCATTCATTCATCCACAATATAATAAATTAGGGCAAACGCCAATATAAAAAATTAGGACAAACACCAATATAAAAAATTGTACACTGTTGGAAGGTAATGTTGATTCAGTACTAATTAAAC
Source organism: Striga asiatica (assembly GCA_008636005.1). Classification (NCBI taxonomy): domain Eukaryota; kingdom Viridiplantae; phylum Streptophyta; class Magnoliopsida; order Lamiales; family Orobanchaceae; genus Striga; species Striga asiatica. The sequence continues at coordinate 736,454 of BKCP01008181.1, read as the reverse complement.
CTCATCATCTCTCACGGCTGCAGGAAAAGTGAAAAGAAATTGCACTATTTCAATACTTACTCACCTAAATTTGTGATGCGTTGCCGGAGAGAAATCAACTGAGAAGGTAAAGACGATGGGCAGGGCAGTTTGCCGGAGAGAATTCCAGGCGATTTTAATAGCTGAGGCGATGGCAGGGCAGGAGTGAGGAGAGGCTTTGCCGTTCGCGAGAAGAGTTTCTTTCTTCCCTATTGGAGTGAGGAGTGGTCCGGTTATAAAGTTCTATTTCACATAAGGTTTTTTTTTTAAAAAAAAATAAAAAAAGCAAAAAACAAAAAAGTGATCCAAATTCAACTGTTAACTAATAGTCTAATTAAAACACTAACTATGTACTAAACAAGTTTAGTCCTTTTTGAATGTAGCTAGAAGGAATTCTTCCATGAGGTCTATGGGTGATCATTAGTCAAGTGAAGGAAACCACCTAGTTTTTTGGTGTATTTTAGGACACTTGATGTGCTCCTCATGGTCTTGTTAGACAGGTCATTGGGCTTCTTAACCCCAACATTGTTCTTTTCAGTTAATATAAATCATATCGTCTCCCAAAAAAAAAAGGCTACAGGGTATTATTATTATTTTTTATTTGTAATTGTTTCGGTTCGGTAAAACCAACCCTTATGGTTTCGGAATCGATACCGAACCGACAGCAAGTCAATAACCGATAACACACAAGAGTCGGTTCGGTTCGGTTCGGTTCGATTCGATTTTCGATTTTTTGTCAAAAAATACCAGCCGAAAGTGTGACAATTATATTATAATATTCAATGAGAAACAAAAATAAATGAAGCATTTAATATTAAAATTACATTTTTAGAGTTGCAACTTTTTCTTTTGCCTTATGCTGTGTAATTTGAGAGGTTAGCTGGAATGATTATTTGGTTGTTTTTTTTTTATTACTTCTATTTTTTATAAATTTGCAAATTTTCTGGTTAAAATGAGTTTTGATCACTTGAAAATCAAACGATTAGTCTTAGAATGACACAAACTCCTTTTACTAACCAAAAGTTCTTAGTCTTTGTTGATAAGATCTTCATCAATAAAAACAAACCTTTTACCTCAAAATTCAATAAAGGGGATTTACTAATCCCTTTTCTTCTTTGATTGATCTAATCCCTTATCTTCTTTTTATCATTCCCAAATCATTATAAGTACGCATCAATATTTTCATGAATATTCCTAAATTCATGCATGCACATTACATAACATATTTAACACTTAGCAATGGCTCTAGCTATATTTCTCTATGTTTTTCTCCTATCATTTCATTTTCCCTCCACCCAAAAACCAATCTTATTATTATTAGCCAATGCCGATGATAGCCTTATCAAAATCCAATGCCACAATGCAAATGCCCCAAAAACGTGCATCGAGTGTCTGAAATCCGACAATCGCAGTTTAAATGCCGACAAATATGAAATTGCTACGCTTGTGTTGCAGTGTCTAGAAAAACATGCCGATAGCTTAGCTGCAAACATGTCGGATTTCGCTAATCGAGCTTCGCATGATAGTGGCTCAAGAAAAGCTTACAAAGATTGCAAAAGCTTGTTCTCGAAAGCAACTAAGGAGTTAGAATCCGCGGCTAAAGAAATCAAGAACAACGATTATGATAGTGCAGATAGATTCGTGTTCAGAGCACGTATGTGTAACTTACAATGTTATGGTAACACTGAGAAAGGTAAGGATGTGGGAATTCCGATTGATGTTAAATCGGAGATGATGGTCTTTGAGCAACTTTCCGAGGCTGTCATGAGGATTATTGAAAGGTTTTAGAAAGTTATATGTATATATGAAATGTTAGTCTTATTGATATGCGTGTCACAAATATGGCCATTTTGGTTAAATATTGTAAATTGGATTTTGCTATGAGAAAATAGACAATTATATAGACTTTTTGACATAATATACATGTGGCACGATGAGAAAATTACATCATTCATCTATAAATTTCTTTTTATTGTCATATATAAGAATTTTTTTTTTATTTTATTTTTATTGCAGTTATATTAACTTTCATTAATGTTTATGAATAGTTGATCTGCGATTTACACTACAAGAAAATGATGAAACTCCAACGGAATTATATTCCAATAGAATCCCAACGACAATTTCAATGTTATTATTTCCGTTGGAATTATTCCAATAGAAATTCCAACAAAAATATTCCGTTGGAATGAGTTTTCCATTGGAATTTCCGTTGGATTTTGACGATTCCAACGGTGATGAAAATAAAAATTCCAACGGAAATTACATATTCCAGCGAAAATTCCTACGATCAAAAGTTGTTGGAATCATCAAATTCCATCTAAAATTCCAATAAAAAATACATTCCAACGGAATATTTTCGTTGGAATTTCTGTTGGAATGATTCCAACGGAGGCTATACCATTGGAATATCTGTTGGAATTTTCATTGGAATATATTACCATAGAATTTTCCGTTGCAATATAACATTTTTTTTGTAGTGTTATATTTGTATTTGAGACCTAAGTGGCATTATGTTTTGGTTTATAACTCGATGTCTGGTTTTATTTTTAGTTTCATATTTTATTTAAAAAAGTTTAGTTCAAAAGTAAAAGAATCTTTTAAAATCATCACCTACATACAATGGAACTGGACTTGATTTCAAAGGCGGGAATATCATAAGTGTAATTGGGCTACTGGTTCGGAAATTGAAACGGGCCAATTTTGCACGGTTTTGGTTACTGTTTTTGGCCCAAAAATCTGCAAACTGAAAGTTTCTATCAACAAATCAAGATCTCGTGATATTTCAATTACACATCTACAATATATTATATGTTAATCTCATCTTACATCAATTAATGGTATAATCATATAATTTTTCATTATTTATACATTGTTATCATGGATTATACAAAAAACAAGATACATTAAATTGTTTTTTACATTAAATTCTTTATTTTACAGAATTTTTTAGATTCAATTTACGCTTTGAATGATACAATTGGAAGTAATTTAAATATAAAGAAAGGAAATAATAAACTGATATCATCATCATAAAGCTCCATATGGATACCTAATCTTTTTTTTTTCCAAGGCACACAACCAAATTCATTAAAAACTCAAGCAACTAGTGTTCACGGTAACCAAATGGTTACAATCGTATAATCCTACAAATGTAAAGATTATCGGCCAGAGCAAGGTAATACCTAGCCATACAAGGCTACCAAAGCCATAAAATCCTGAAACAGGTAATAAAAAATTGTTCCAACATAAACATTACATTGAATATCAAATCTCTAATAGTAGATAAATGTGGACACATCACTTCCTGCAATGACAAGCAACCAGAAATCTCCTCCACCAAATCAACAGAATGAGGTGAAAGAAAGATTGTTGAAGCTATTGTTCTTGACTATGGACAGACCCCAACAGACAGCCATCAACCATCCATCCCTTTCCTGAGAAGGTCCATGTAATGTGTCCTGCCACTGAATGGTGTTTGAATCTTCAGGATAAAGAAACATTCCACAGCAACCTCTCCAACATTGGACAATGAAGCACTGAGAGTCATCGCTGACTGACCTACTTCCTTGGAAAAATCATCCCGTTGAAGGTGTACATGAGGTTGTCCTCTTCTACTAGTTAAACTAGCAGATTTTGATGATGTCCATTCCAACCACTCAGCTTTTGCTTCTTCAACAATCTGCTGATCATGGATCCAATCTCCCTTGTAAAGCCATTTATTTCTGGCTTTCCACAAATGCCAAAGCAAAAAAGCAGACAAACCAAGTCTTTCTTCTTTCATAACCAATTGGTTAGCACAACAGATATGAATCCACCATTTTTGAAACTCCATAAGATCTGAGTGTTGAGAACACCAACTAATACCACAAAATTTCCAGCAGTTTTTAGCCCTCTGACAGTTGAACAAAATGTGATACAAATCCTTCCAATACTCACCACATATAGCACATATGGAGTCCACAGACATATCTCTTCTCAGCAATTGATCACTTGAACTTAAATGCCCAAACCAGCATCTCCATAAGAAATTTTTGATCTTTGACTTTATATTCAAATGTCATGTTATCTTCCACATCTTTGATATGAGTGCTGGATTCATAGTTGAGCTAGCCACGCCCTGCATACTAGTCTTTTGCTTCATAATGGCTTTGTAAACCTCCTTCACAGAGAATAGACCTTTTGGATGCCAGTGCCATATCAATTTGTCAGGCCCACTAGAAGCAGATAGAGGGATTTTTGCAATGACTACTGCAACATCAAGATCTAAAGTTTGACAAATTAAATCATAATCCCATTCTCTTCTACCCTCTCTCATGAAATCACTCACCTTATCCAACCTAATCTTATCACCAGAAAAATGACACTTAGGTTTAAAAGGAGGACCAGTAGGAATCCAGGAAGAATTCCATATAGAAATTAAAGATCCATTCCCCACTTTAAACCTAGCACCCAAGTGTAAGAATTTCCTAACACTCAACAAACATTTCCAAAGCCAGAAATCTTGAGGCTTGGGAGACACATCAAGTAAGTCATTCTGTCAACAATATCTACCTTTAGTCACTCTGCTAACAAGCATGTTAGGCTGAGTAATGAATCTCTATAATTGTTTCACTAATTAAGCATCATTAAAAGCAGTGAGATCCTTAAAGCCCAAACCCCTTGATCTTTGTCTCTCACCAACTTATCCAATTCCACCCAATGAATCCTATTCCCTCTCATTCCATTCTGCCCCCACCAAAAGTCTGCAATGTCCCTACAAAGATTTTTAACAACAGCCACATGGACTTTAAAACAACTTTAATCAAAACTTCTTTGCCCCCTTCACTTAAAAAATTATTCTTTCACTTTTTAATTTTGTTTTGCACACAGTCACACAAGAAGCTGAAAGTCTCTCCCTTATTTTTACCAATGCCTAAGGGCAGGCCTAAGTATATGGAAGAGGAAACCCTAGAGATTCCAGCCTGTGCATTACATATATTGACACAGTGACCCTCCTGCATGTTTTTAAAGAAAAATATGGAAGATTTATTTGCAAATTGGAATTGAATACAGGTTTTTATAAATTGGATGGTACGTGAAAAACGGATATGGGCAAATCTAAAGATTCTATTGAGGGATTGAATAAAAACAAACATTATGTAATTAAATATGGAATTGAATACAATTTTTTAGGATTGGATTCTAATCAGCCGCATTATAAAGATTTTAAATAATTAAGCCGCACGAAAAAACTGGCTTGGACAGGATTTAACAAAAAAATTCAAAATCATTCCATTAATGGTATAAAATCAAAAAATGAGCGGGAAAATGACATACTATATTTGTATTTTTTCTTCTCTCTATTATATAGTAATAGATTTTCAAATCAGATTTAATCAAAAAGATTCTTTCCTTATATAATTTTATTAACATTTGCAATAATTTTATTGATATCCATTATGATAAATTATAATTTGATTTTCCGTGATTCATGTTGATAATATTTTGGTCAACATAAACATGAAAACAAATTTTAAGTCTTAACTATATTATTATTTTTTTCACAAAGGTTGAATTTCATCCTAAAATATTTGAAAACAATCGTAACATGTTAAATAATTTTCTCTTTCTAACTGATTAGGCGAAATCAAGTTGGTGAATTAATATTTTCCGATAATATCTTTTAACCTTTATTTAATTATATAAAAACAAATAATTTTTAAAATAATTTTCCATTTAAGAGATAATGATCACATCATTAAATAATTTTACTAATATATAGATAATAAAATTAAAATATATTAACTTTTTTTTATAATGTCAACATGTGATTTATTTGTGTATTATATTATCAACCATGATAATTTTTATCATTTTTTTTTATTTTTATTTGTTCCCATAATGAATTTATTATAAAACATATATTGGTTCGGGCGATGGCTCTCAGCTTTCGTGACAGTTCTTTATGGCACTGGTACTTGTATCCATATTGCATAGTATGTTAAATAAAGGCTTAGGATGCAAATTATAAAAAGATATCTTAATTATTACGGTTTATTATTTGGCAATTGCTAACTCAAAATTTTTTAATTATTATGAAAAAATTAATTCCTATAAAACATGTGTGTATTTTGTAAACATTTATACACAAAATTTTATCTTTAATTTTATTATATAACTAAGAATAAGTAGACTACTTCTATAATTTTATAAATAACAATAATGACGATATTTGAAAACAAATATTATAATAAAATAATAATTGAGTATTATATGGTGAACAAGAATAGGTATAATATTTTTTTCTTATATCAATGAATAAATATATATTCTTAAATCAAATTTATATTAGTATACCGTGTTAGCGGAATAATATATTAATTAACATGTTAACGTTGGCAAAATTAAACATCATTGATTAAAAGAAGTGGAAAATTGATGATCCAACTCTAGAGTACAAGCCCTACTAAAATATGCCTAAATGTACAAGTTCTATAGAAATAACTCATTTAATATATGTGTCATGTGCATCGTACGGACTATGCACTAGTATATATAAAGAGACTAACCATTTACAAAAAATAGTAGCAAAAAGAATCTTGGAGCATTAAATACATATCTTCTTTGAAAACTTTTAAAATATATGCATTAATTGCTTTCATATACATAATTTCAAATCAGAGATGATCAAAAAGAATCTTTCATTTAATAATTTTATGCATTAACTTTGCTGATATTCATTATAATAAACTACAAATTTAGCTTTCCGTGATTCATATTGATTATTTATCGTTATGATAGGTATGAAAACATATTTTAAATTCTATGCATATTATTTTTTTCATAAAAAAATTGACTTTTCATCTTAAAATATTTACGGAAAATGGTAACATGTTAAGTAATTTTTTTCTTCATCTCTATTTAATTATATATATAAAAAGAAAAACAAACTATTCTTCAAATTAATACTCCCTCCTATTTTTAATAAATGTCGTTTTGAGAAGTTGCACAATAATTAAGAATATATTTTTTGCCAATAATAACCTCATTAATGAGGATAGAGATTAATGTTTTGAGAAAAGATGGAGAATGAATATGAAAAGATGTAGTGTATTTATTAGTTAGATGAGGGTAATAATCGAAAAATATGTACAAAATAGCCAAAACGACATTTATTTAACAAATGATCAATTAAGCTAGGATGACAAATAATAAAAATAGGAGGGAGTATAATTTACCACTAGTACAGAGCCCGTGCGATGCACAGGTGCACAATTTTAAGGCTATTTATCCAATCTTATAATTATATACATGAATAAAAAAAATATACAGGATATATTTAGTACGTGACCCGTGCGAAACACGAGATATATTTATTTGGAGAATATTATATTATAAGATGCAATATTCATTAAAAATTTATAATACACGCAAGAAAATTGTACAATGTTCAAATACCCGTGCGAAACATGAGATATATTTATTTGTTTTATGATTTGATAATATAAACAAATCTATACTTAACTTTGACAAATAAAACAAATAAATACTTTAGTAAGTATTTAATGTATATACTAAATAGGAATATATTTGGTATAATCAAATACCAAATATAATCAAATAAGTCAAAGTGTACATTTTTATTTGGTATTTGATTTTTGTATTAATAAAATCTTTTTATGATACTTACCTTTTTAAAATAAAATAAATAAATAAATCAATTAAATAAATAAAATATTATAATACCAAAATAGTAATGACGTTTAATGCATTTGACTTTTCTGGATAGTAAATGTAGTAAATAAAATCTCCTTTTATATAAGTATAGATTGTATAATACGGAGATAGTAATGCAATAAATATTTTTGACTTTTTTTTATACTAAATTTGGTATATAGTATACCTTTTAATATAAGTATAGATTTAGGAGATAATGACTAGATACATTAAATAAGTTTACTAATGACCAGATAACGAAATTGAAATATATTAAATATTCTTTAAAATTTCAACATGTGATTTATTTGTATATTATATGATTATTTTTTTTATCATTTTTTTTCATTTGATTTCTCTCCATAGTGATTTTTAGAATATATTGCATAGTATGCTGAATAAATTAGAAGTCCTCATGATGCAAATTAGAAAAATCAAAGATGTTTAATTAGTATAAAATAATTAAACTTTAAAAATTTGTTTGTGTATATTTCGTAAAATATTTGTACACAATGTTCTATTTTAAATTTATTTACAATTTAAATTAATTACACTAATAAATAATATTAACATACATATATATTTTCATTACATAAAATAAATAGAAGAAGAAGACTACATTTATAACTTTTATAAATAATAATAATGACATTATACTACAATAAATTTTATTATAAAATAATAATTGAATATTATACGATGAACAAGAATAAGTAAAATTATTATTTTTTTATATCAAGGAATAAATATATATCCTAAAATCAAATTTATATTACTATAAATGTGTTAGCGGGATAATATATTAATTAATTTATGATTTAGTGCTAACTTCTAACAGACTCGAGTTTAACGTCCCAACAAAAAAAATAACGTTGATGAAAAAAAGTGAAAAATAAATGATCAAACTCTAATATTGTTTAGGCCTTAACGAACAAGCTCTATGGAATGATACATTTAATATCTCTTTCTCGTGCATCATACGAGCTACTTAACGGACAGACTCTATGAAAAAAACTCATTTAATCTCTGTTACGTTAATTGCACGGTCTACGTACTAACTAGTCAAGTATATGAAATAAATCAATTAAGTGTGTACTCTAAAATATAATTGCTCTATAGCCGTCACAAGAAGTAATCTGATTATGATATTTATTTTGGAAGGTTATGTGAAATATTTTGTTATTTTCTATTTAGTGTTGAACAGTATTTTATTCTAATTATTTCATGAGCTCTTATTGATTTATTTTTATTTTAAGTAAGACCTAAATAAAATAATAGAAAAGGTAGCATGCATTCATGGCACGACTTTGTTGAGATTGTTAACCTCAAGCGGCGCATCAATATCAAAGGATTTATAAAGTATTAAGGCTTATTTTAATCCATATTCTACCTTCTTGCATTAATTTAAACCTAACTTTACTTATTAGTACGAATCTGGTGCGATGCACGGGTAAAAGATATTTATTAATATTTATAAATTAAAAAGTTTCAATAAATAATATTTATAATTTAAAAGCATGAAATCTATATTTAATACAATGTACTTATATTAATTTATTGAAAATATTATAAAGTTTAAATTGTACAAAATTACATAAAAATATCTATTTAAAATTAGTACACAACCCGCACATTGCACATAACTGATAGTAAATTACATTATATTCATTTCAAAATATGTGGCATTTCAAAAATTTTATTCAAAAATTCAATTTGACTATAACGTGATTTCATAAAATAATTATTTTGGTAAAATTTTTTCATATATTTAAAAACCTATGTGAATAATAAGTAAAAATATAAAACTTTATTTTTTCATTAATTAAAATGAATTTATTTTTTTATAAAATATCCAAATCAAATTATTTAAGTAGTTGAATAAAAACAATCAGTCATAAAATTTTACATGCCATAAAAATTGACACTTCTTATCATTATAAAAAAGTGAACAGTGTATTCACACAAAAATCATTTGAAACGTCGTAACAGAAAATGAATTAAATTGTGACCCACTAAAAAAAATATCGATACACACACATTATATCAAAATATCAGTTGATTATATTTTTTCGGAATGATTAAGTTTTCAACAAATTTCCTACCAAAAAATAGTCATCAAATAACCTATACAAATTTGCTCACTTTATACCATATATTGTTTAATTTATTTTCTACAGAAACAACCATCAATACCAAAAATAAATTTGTTCACTTTATACCATATATTAATTAGTTCACATGATTTGAGTAATTAAGGTATCTTAAAATATAGCTTTGTTACTTCTTTAAATAATGAGCCACAATTTCCATAAGTGATCATTTGATATATACCATAAGTTGTTAAATTATTTTCCCAAAATAGTAAATATATTTTTTTTCGAGGGAAATAGTTACTATTTAAAAAATAATCAAATCCTTTTATAATATATATAGATTCTATTTAATATTTGTGCAGTGCGTGTTTAGTTTCAAGTTTATTGACTTTGTTTGCATCATTTAGTCGTTTTATCATTTATTCATTTTATACATTGAAAATGTCTAGTTTCACTCATTTTTAAGCACTATTATTCGATCATGTGCACATGCACAGATATAAATAAAATTTTATATGTTATATATATATGTGTGTGTGTAATATTTGAAATCCTAAGTTAGACAATAAGCGTATCACATTTTATAGCTTATCACTAGTAAATTAGTAAATATTGAACAATATAAATATAGACTATATTTAGCTTACATATTAATATTTATATTGATCGCAATAATACAATTTTTGCAAGCATGGCTGATTATGGAAAATTAATTAGATTAAAAAATATTGAAATTATTATTATAACAATTATATACGGGATTTTATGAGTTTTGTTATGCCATAAAATATAATTAACTAATTAAAAAAATCCTTGCTTAATGAGCTAAAAAATATTTTAAATAAATTATTTGAAAAAAACATTTAGAGTAGACTATCATTTATTGTGATTTTATTATAGGTTAGTAGTAGCTATTATGTAATAAAATAAATATAAAACAATTACTTTATTAATGCAAAATATAATTGAAAAGACCGGAAAAACAAAAACAATATCATAATATTTTTGTCAAAAATTATATATATAAATATATATTGAATTTAGAAAATGAAGAAAAATAAAATATGGGAATAAAAAAATAAAGTAAGTTATTTTTTAAAACGTTACGGCCAAATTGTCATTGACAATAATTATGGGCTAAAATTATGGTGTCAAATGATCACTTGTTCTTGATTTATTTTGCCACATTAAGAAATGGATATTAAAATAAATGCAAAAAAAAAAGAAAATTGAATTTGTTAATGATAATAACATAAGATTTAAATGTTAAATCGATAGTAATAATAAAAAAAATAAATACATACGAATATATGTTGAAAAATGTTACAAAAATACTGTAAAACTGAATAATCATGAATAAATAAATTTGGTCGCAAATTAAAGTGGCAATTGATTACTTATTCTTATTTTTTTATTTTTTTTTTTATTTTTTTTGCCAAAGAAGAATATTACATTAAAAGATGTGCAACAATTTTGGTGAATAATATAAATATGGATTTTCAAAAAAATAAAATAAAATTAATTTGTTATGGAATGATTTATGTTGGACATGTAGTTGATATTTCAAGTGACCAAAATTATGTAAGAAGATTAGAAATTACATTATAAATAGAAGTTGAACTATATTGATTGTAACATTTAAATAAAAGAAAGTAAATTTAAAAGAAAAAAAAATTATAGACTTTTGTAACCGAAATTGGAAAGGAGCCAAAATATGTTTATTAATTATTTTGCTTACAATTATATATGATTACTTAAATTCAAAATTAAATGTTTGTCTCTACTTGATCCGCATTAAGTCAATGACTATTGCTTTAAGTTTTCAATAGGTTATGTTTGATATAAGATATATAGAATTTAGATTGTTCCAAATGGAAAAAAAATGTTTGCCATTTATTGTGTGATAAAAATAAAACAGTATATTTGTTGCCAATTAGAATTTAGAAACGACGATTAGTTTCATACCAATTTTTTCTAATGCACTTTATGTTATATCTATTTTAAGATTAAACATATTTAATTGATATATTGGGTCATTATATTGTTTATTCAAAGTAAGTGATCAAATTATTGTACATTAGCTAAGGAACTTAATTTAAATGGTGGGATCAAATTATTGTTTAGTCATATTTTNCACTCGGGAGTACTGAGGCCAACGGCCCAAACCTAAAAGACAAATAAGAACACCCAGGCAAAGAGCCCAAACCAAAACACGATCCTACCACAGCAAACAAACAAAGAAACCTAATACAACTACACACTAACATAACAACCTCCCGCAGCAGGTACATCCGAAAAGGTTAGCAGACAAAGTCGGTTCCGAGGAGAGCTCCAAAACTCCGATACCACGCCCACCACTGCTTAAGGCCTAGCAAGACGATGACCGAAGCCGCGAAACAGACCGAGAACGCGACCCTTTCTCCAACCGCAGAAAACCACTCACACCACCCCACCGGCTAACACCACTAGCCGATCCGACACCCAACCGAGGCAGCCTAACACCACTAGCCTACTCCGGGGACCGTCGGCCTCCCCCAAATCTCGGAAATCAAGCAAGGGGAGTAAGGGGACGAGCGCCTTCCCAGCTCGGCCGCTTCAACCAAGCCCAAACGAGCACCCATATCAACCGAACCTGCCAGTAGAAGCCATGACCCTCCATCCCCACAAACGCGCAGCGCCGGCGACCCAACTTCTGCTGCCGGCGACCCAACCCCTGGGGGAATCGGAAGACCCACGGCAATCCTCCAACACAGGACGATTAAAGGCGCCCGACCACAGCTGATTTCAACGACACTAGCATCATCCACACGCAACCCCACCCCGCCATGTCCCAACCACTGAAATCCGGCGGCCTCGAGCGGAAATTTGTCCAGCCGGAACCCTAGCCCTAATTCAGCGAAGACGAGACAGAGGAAGGTAGAGCCGCATCCATGGATGAGCGGAGGAGGTCGTCCACCGATGATGACGGACGCCGGCTGAGGGAGCTGATCGGCGAGAGGAGAAGAAGCTCGAAGAAGACGGGATTTGGGCGGATGGGTTTTTTGGGGAAGAAGACGGGACCTTAAGTTCCAGCTGGTATCTATCCATATTTTCTGATTACTTAATAAATATTAATAATTTTATTAATATGATATGGTTTCCTTGTTGTGAATAGAATGTTGGCTCCATTATGGAGCTAACTGTTGATTTAATAGCAAAAATATATTTAAAAAAAAATAAAAGTAAAACACAACAAAATATAAAATTCCTAATTAATACCCACAAATCTCACGCGAAATGTAAGAATAGAAATGTGGAAATGCCAAAGTCTAATGGTCAACGCACAAGTCTCGACTTTCAAGATTTTGGACATGTTCCCTTGTATTGCTGAATTTTCTCAATAATAATCTAATGCGCTTGTAGAAAATATTAATTTTCTTTGTAATGTTCTATTCAAGTTTTTGGCTTGTACGTACGTTTTCTTCTATCCCTTTGCCAACCTGAACAAGAGTAATTAATTAAATTTTATGTGATCTGAAACATGTAGAAGTCGAGTTTTGATTTGGTGAGAACTGTTCAAGTGTTTATAATTTTCTAATTTTATTTATTTATTTGTTTCTTATTTTGTCGTGAAGAGTATTCAAGACTTTAATACATCGTTCTTTCCTTATAAATATGATTGTTTTCTCTGCTTTATCGTCCGATGTTCATGTGGAGAGTGGAGAACCATTTGCATGTATCTATCTATTGAATGCTTGTTATTAAAATATGGACCCAAACATATATATGTTTGACATAAATTATGTCACTAGCGGTTGTAAAGGCATGAGCAAAATCAGAACGCATAACAACAAAACACGACTTTGAATTTGTCGAACATCTGAAGAAAAAAAATAAAAAAATAAAAATAAAAAAATAAAAAATTACATCATTGACAAACTAAATAATTGAAACGGCAAGAGCCATATATCTAGTTTCAGTGTGAATTGCGCTATTCGTATAGAATCATAGATTTTTCTAACAAAACTATTTGAAAATATATGTTCATTTCAATTAAAGGTAGCGTGTGAACACAAATATGTAATTATTTTATTATTGAAATCACTGTTCAATGTATGTCCATTATAAAGTTATTCACCAAATGCAGCTTATTTTTTGCCTTTAATTTAAAATTCTAAGTTGAGCACGCTTACAAGACATATTTGAGTTAGATTTTAATTTGTTTCAGTTTATTCAGTTTCTGTTTTTTGTTTAGAAGGCTTGACTAAACTCGCTTTTCACTTGTAAAGACGTGTTTCTTATTTTTCTGTTGTTTTGGTTCTTGATATTTGAGGACACGTGGACGGCCGAGATCATTAACTAACGATCGAGTTTGTTACGAGCTATTTCAGCTTATTTCTGTAATGAAGATTTCAGATTTGAGCTCCAAATTTGCTTCTCTGAATTTAGATATTTCACAAATATTATTTTTGCCATTGTTTACAAAATATGACTAAAATATGGCGGGAGGGATGTTGTGCTATCATGGTCCTATAAGGATATGGCCAAAGCTATTATGTTGAATATTGTTAAAGTATTAAATTATTTATTCATTTAAATGATAATATATATTAATAATATGAAATGATAATCAAATTTTCTGTTCTAGAGTCAACTACATTGATCATTATATCACTGATTTTGACTTTGCCTTCTTGCCCAAAATTTTCAACAAGAATATATTTCNTACTAAAAATTAAAAATAACAGGCTAACAGCCAAACTTGGAATGACTGAGGACGTGTTTGGGTTTAGTTAAGAACTAAATTTAAATTAAATAAAAATAAATAAATTTCAAATAACTGTAAGGGTACATATTAATTTATACTTAAAATTGTACATAGTTTAACATAAAATAGTTTGTTTGAATTTCAACCAAAGTGGATTTCACTTATATGTAAAAAAATATTACTATATATGTAATTATATATGACATTACTGTAAAATTTTAAGGAAAATGCTACAAGTACATAATAAATGTACATAACACTCACATGGAGTGGAGTTCACTTGATTTTTTATTTTTGGAGGTAAATGTGAGTGTTATGTACACCCCTATGCCTATAACATTTCTCTTGGTATTTTTGGTAGATTCTACACAATGTGAGTGTTATGTACATTTATTATGTACTTGTAGCATTTTCCTTAAAATTAAATGCGCTGGTTAAAAAATTATATTTATTATTTTAAAGAATTTTTTTATTTAAAGTATAACTAATTTTTAAAAATTTGCGTTATAATTTAGTTTTAAAATGACACTTTCCACTTGTTCGATTTACAAATTTTATATTATAATATTTTTTAATTTATTCTAACAACTTTATTGATATTATTTTAATAGATATATAAATTTATCAATTTTTAATTAGTATTAACAAATAATTTAATTTTTATAACAAAGATAAATAATTTTAGTTAGTTACTTTACATGTGCAATATGAAATTCGTACAGAGTTTGACTATCCTTAATTCATAATCTTAATAATTCTGTACGAATTTCAATGGTTAGATCCCACCACATATTTTACGCCTTTAAAGCCAATATAATCAACATCAATTATCCATGCTGTGTATACAAGCTATAAATTGCAAAGATATATTTCATAGTATGTATTAATATATTATAACCTAAAAAAAAATATTTTTATTCTAGTCAAGTCGAGTCGACCACGCCATGTTCGAGCTTATGTTCATTAAATAAACGAACCAAATGCTTTTCCCTTTTAAGTTTTTAAGTTCGAGAAAGTTTGGTGCGACTTGTTTACAAATCCAAAGTCATGAACGAGCCATTTGCGAGCATGTTCGTCTTGACTGTTTGTTTGAAGCACATAAAACATATATGTAAGAAAAAAAAAAAAGTAAATGAGAAATTAGCGAACAGTTCGACAAATCGACTTGTTTAATAGAAAAAACTCAATTAATTTTATTCGAACTCGACCTCATTCAAATAAACAAACTAATCCAGGTCGAGTTTTTCACAAGATAAATCGAGATATATATTTACGAACAACTCGATTCAAATAACTGCTCTACATAGTCCTATAAACGAGTCGCGAGCTCGAGCCCTTAACGAGCCTGGAATCAAGCTCGAGTTCGGCCAATCTCAAGCTTTAACGAACCAAACTATATTCGAACTTTATCGACTCTTAACAAAACAAACATTAAATGAGTTCGAACTCAGCTTGTTTATCAAACGAGTCGATCCGAACTCAAACCTTAACAAATCGAGTCGAGCCGAGCCAGGTTCGTTTAATTTAACACAACCTCTACATCATTCACAAAGGGAAACCTATTAAATAGGGCGACGACCACTTCAATCTTTCACAAATTCAAAAAAGTATAAGCACTCGTGGCCCCTCGAAAGAAATTATAACATTAAAAAATCAAACCAACAAGTCAACACAATTGACTTGACCCATTAAACTATTGGCCACATNCTTCTTCCTTTAACTTATTCACACTTAAAAAACACCAGAAAAATCACCATAAGTAGAAACTCTACATTAACATTTTTTTTTTCTTTGATTTTCCTTAAATTATTGTTATTGGAATTATGGAAGTCGAAAATAATAGCAGCAGCAGCATCACTTGCGCAGGGGATTGTTATAAAGAAGAAGAAGATGATGATCGTGCACAACTTCCCGGTTTTCGATTTCACCCGACAGATGAGGAGCTCGTCGATTTTTATCTGAAACGGAAAGTCGAGAAGAGGCCGATTAGTATCGAGCTTATTAAGCAGGCCGATATTTATAAATACGATCCATGGGATCTTCCAAGTACGTATGTTTGAATATTTAGTTCAATTTAATTGGTTCATGATTTTTATTTTCGGTTTCAATTTATTTCTTCATGAAATATAAATATAAATTAACCAGGTGTCTTTTTTTTTCTCTGTTTTGGTGTGTTTCATTATATGTGATATTTGACATTTATTAATTATGTAAATATATGTAAGAGACAAATTAAACAAAGATAAGAAAAATCAGATATAATATTTATGGAAATATATATTGAATACCTCCTCTATTAGTTCAACTTTTAAGTAACAATCCAATATTCAGCTTTTTGCTCTGAACAAATGATTATTTTAATTAGCTTCTTTAATTATAAATTAAATATGATTATCATATATTTATTTTCTCATATCTGAAAAGTTGGCACATTTTTTTCCAAAGTATTCAACTTTTTTGACTTTTTGGATAGGTACTCCTTACCTTAACTGATCGGTACAGCAAAATATGAATGCTATTTTTGTGAAGCGTCTTGCAAATACACAAAAAAACAAATAATTTAATTCCCAATATAATGTTCCACGTTCAAAATTCCAAAGTACAAATATAATAAATTTTCCATCGATAGTTTTCCTTAGTCAATCAATTTTAATGGAAGTTTCAACACTAACCGCCCGAACTTTTATTAATCGGATCACACACAATCACATAATATAGTATACATGAGTGTGTATGATTATACCCTTCTTTTNGATTATACTTAACTAGTGTGTGTGGTCTGATGATTAAAAATCTACACACAGGTAAAATTCACCCAATTTTATATTAGAGATTTAAATATAGATTTTAATTAATTGGTATATACTTGAGGTCCAGTATACCGTAAATACTCACATTTCGACACATACATAGTAAGTATGAGTGATCTGACGGTTTAAAAACTCGTGTGGATGACTATATATCAAAAGTAGGGTCAGATTCCACCAATTTCAACATCGAATTTTAAGTATTGATCTAAAACAAAATGGTATATAAATTTTTAAGTCAAATTAATTTAATCGATCGTCTTACCGGCTTTTTTTTTTCAGAATCGGGCAATGTCGGAGATAAAGAGTGTTACTTCTTTTGCAAAAGAGGAAGAAAATACAGGAACAGCATAAGACCAAACCGAGTCACAGGTTCGGGTTTTTGGAAAGCAACGGGTATCGACAAGCCCGTTTACTCTGGTAAAGAAAGTGGTCGTGATCGTGTTATCGGCCTCAAAAAATCCCTCGTTTACTATCGCGGGTCCGCCGGAAAAGGCACCAAGACTGAATGGATGATGCACGAGTTCCGGCTGCCGCCGGCAATCGAAGGGAAAACAGCCAAACACGACACTATGGATGATGTTACTAAAAGCCCTAGTGCTCAAGAAGCTGTAAGTAGCTAATTAAAAATCTTAAAAATGTTGTCCCCATTAGGACATGTATATATAGAATTACAATATATAGAATTACAAAACAGGCTAAGAAAACTCTAATTTTTTGCTACTAATCAATCACATGCATATTTAATTGATATAGTCATTCAATTTTACAGGAAGTTTGGACCCTATGCAGAATACTCAAGAGAAACACCTCTCACAAAAAAAGTCTACTCGATTGGCGCGATTCGACTGGCGGACGAACCACAATCGACCCAATATCCGATTTGGGATCCAAAACGTGCCAAATAGAACAAAAGAGCTACAATATTTGTTTCGAGTCATCGAATGTAAGGCCAACGGGCAACCAAAAACCCGTATCTGGAATTGCTAATTATGGCCAAAACAATGTTCCAATAAATCGACCTTTTCCAACTGGTCAATTTATTGGCTCCGTTTTTACATCTCAAGGCCCGTCAGGTGGTTCGTTGTTTTCGGGCTCGATTTGTAGTGAGATGAGTGAGTTCTTGAGGCATGAGGATTGGGGTGGTGACCTTCGTTCGGTCGTGGACTGTGCTAAGGGTAATATTGCTAATTATCCATTTCATTTATGAAAGTTAACAATGTGACATATTGTGTAGTTAAATAAAAAAGATGGTTGTATTAGACTTGGTTGAATCTTGAAATAATTATTGGTGTAGAAAATGGCTTNTCATTTTTTTTTTCTCTTAGGTTTTAAGTTTACTCGAGTATAGTTGTCATTAAATTAAGCCACGTTCAACACCGTGTTATGATGATTGGACTCAAGTTTTATGGATGGCAAGTCTTTTTTTAGATGATGAACTTGTTTTGTTTTTTTGGTAGATTTCAATAAAAGTTGGATTATTTGATTATAATTAAAAAGATAATTATGTATTTCTATGAGGTTAGTTATATGCAAGTTAACCCCTCAAATTACTTATAATTAAATGATAATTATAAAGTGAAAAGATATGTAGCTGAAATAATAATTAAGAGGTTGTGAGGGATGAGGTGCTAATTTTTAGGGGTAGTTGGATGACCCATTCTTGCAGGTTTTGAACACTTACGTGGCTTTAAAAAAATGCATGAGGCTGAGGTTGTTACGGACCGAAATTAAGGGCATGAGGTGGAGACTTAGTCCATGGAGTCTAAAATTCAAAACATAGTTGGCTAAGGGCATGCATTCATTAAAATACATGGGCTCATAGTTTAGGCTTTTTGGACTTGGGAATAAAAATAGAACTTAGGCTCAAAATAAAATATGACCGAGCTTAGAGCATCTCTAATGCATTCTTTTTTGAAAGGGTAAAAAGTTATCCACCTAATCTAGATAGAAAGTGTGTGAATACTATATCCTCCAATGCATTAGATTATGGGTCCTTTCATGCTTATGTGTAAAAAATTAATGTTAACATTGTCAAACTCACTTTCTAATTTCTCACATTCTTTCTAACATGATGACTCATCATTTTGATAATTATTTGACACAAATTTTGAGGTTTTCATAAACTTGAAAAAATCTCACCCTTACATTTATCCAATAAAACGTTTGAGAATTTATTTGAATACAGTATAATTACGAGTTACAACTAAAATTTAAAAAAATTATCAATAATAATGTCCTTAAAAGTAAAAATTATGTTCATGATATTTGTTTGTTGAGTTATTGCAATTTTAATATTTTGTTGTTTTATTTTGAACTAATTACAAAATATTTATTGTGTGGTTATACATATTGTAACTGAGAAATTATTGAATAAATAATAATTTAATAAATTTGATGATATAAATAAAAATTAACTGAATCAACAAAAAATAACATCATGCATATAATTATTGGAATTTGTGGTTTTTTCCTAATATACTCTTTGATTTTATTAATAATTGAATAATCACATATACAAATTGTATGGTTGTTGAATGGATGCATTGGAGGCAACAATTCAAATGAAAGTCCTATTCTTTTAATATTCAGTTCATGTAGATTAAACATTAATCCATTGATCGACATGTGTTCAAATTTAATTAATGTTGAAAGTTGAGCATTGGAGATGCTCTTAGTTTAGTTTTTCGAAAACTTTGGCACACTTATAGCTTAACTTGAGTTTAGAAGAAAAATAAAGTAATCGAGCAAATCAAACAATTAACCGAACTAAGGAAAATAGTTAAGCAATTAAACAATTAAAACAATTTAAGAAATTAAGAAAAATAAGTAGACGAGGACATATACTTAATTCGATTGTTGGATTATATGATTTAAATGTAAAATCGAGCTAAGAATGAAATACAAATGATATTATTTTCTCTTATTCTTAAAATGGGGCGTTACACAATGTAATCGTACAACCTTGAAGTCCCAAGTTCAAAACCGAAAAGGTCATAATTTTATTAGTAATTAGACCTTTTTTTTTTTAATTAAAGTTCACAAATTTTTCCTAGGACCATCACACCAACTCCTCACCCTATAGTCCCCCTATAGTCCTCCTCCTCGTCCATAGTATCGAACAACACCCTCCCTTTTGTTTCCGGAAGCCACAGCACAAACAACCCGCACACCAATATCGTCACCCCAAAAATCCCGTACGGGAAAAACCCGTTCCCCGTGGGCCCCACATCCACAACCACGGGCCCGAGAAACCCGCCCAATAATATGGCCTCTCTCACAACCGACACAGCTGAGTTCCTCACGCACGTCGGGAACATCTCCATCACGTACACCAGCAGCACGTTGAAAGCCATGCCCGCCCAGAAAAACGAGAGCAGCTCCATCCCCATCTTCCACCCCTTGAGCCCCACGAACACGCCCGCCAAGTTGCAAACCCCACTCAACAAACACAGCCCACCCATCAACACCTTCCGCCTCATTCTCCCGATCACGAATAGCAGGGCCACGTTCGACAGGAGGCCCGACAGCGCATTCAGCCCAACGCTTATGTATAAATTGAAGTGCAGGCTCCCGAGGCCCAAAGGCATCCCATAGTAGGCCAGCCCAACCGCGAATCCTGCCACGGAGCTTAGTATCAATCTCTTCACTGCCCACTTACACACGAACAAGACTTTAAATGCAGCAGAGTGATTCTGTTCCGCAGAATTCTCAGTCCATTGCAGAGAATCCACCACGGTGAGATCGAAATTCCCCTTTCGCAAGAGGCTTTTGAGCGTCCTCGCGAACTCCCTTTTTCTACCCTTGATGAAAAGCCATCTCGGGGACTCGTGAGTCGAGAAATAGACAAGAATCGAGTAGCAAACACAAGGAGCGGAAGTGCAGACGTACATTAACCTCCAGGAGGACCCCCTCAGCAAATAGGCCAGAATCGGGAGAGAGAGAAAGCTCAGGTCATAGCACACAAAGCCGAAAATGCCGACTTTGCCCCTCCATTTCTGGCCGACGAGTTCGGTCCCGAGGACAAACGAGCACGAGCCGATCACGGCTCGTCCGAGGCCGCTCATGAATCGGAGGCCGGCGTACATCCACACGTTCACGGAAAGCGCGGTTAGGCACCCGAAAACCGACATGACGAGGCAGGATAGGGCGAGCATGTTCTTACGGCCGCGGCTCGAATCCGCCAGCGTGGAAAGGGCCAAGCCGCCGATTAGGCAGCCGAGGAAAAATGACGAGGCCGGCAGGCCACGGATAATCGGGCTCGAGCATTGGAGGGACCATTGGGATATGATGGACGAGTGCGCGGGGGAATCCCACGACCACGAGCCCTCTGGCAGCCGACACATGTCGGTACACGTGGCGGGGGATTGGGAGTTGCAGCTCCATTTGGGCTGGGTGTCGGTGAAGATGGTGATGAAATTTTGTTGTGCGTCGAAGAAACACGCCAACGAGATGAGGGCCAATTGGAGGATCTGCTTCAAACTGATGTCGCCGATGACGGCGTCATCGAGAGCGCGAAGGTGGTTCTGCTGCTGCGGTGGCGAGAGGGCCATGAATTTTGATGGAGAGAGATTTGGGGAAAATATTACTTGGGGGTGGAGCTGGAGTCAGATCGCGTTCAGCTCTTATAGAACACTCTGTGGCTGCGTAGGTTTACCAATTAGGAAAATGAAATAATATAAAATTGTCTTTTGCCATATTAGTAGATTTTTTCAAAATTTGTTTGGAAATGAAGATATTTCCAAATAAATTATCATTTTTCCGATTCCTTATTAATCACTTGCAATCACTTTTAATGGGGGCATAGAATGTCTCTCTAAAATCTTCATATCATTTGGGTTCGAGTTGTAAAAAAAATAAAAAATAAATTTGTCTTTTTTTGCAAAATTAGTGTATAACTTGTACGATATACGGGGTGGACAATTTTAAGTATATTTATTCAATCTTATTATTATATTTGTGAATAAATACAATTAAATCTATTGGTCCTATAACTTGGTCACTGTCCAAGAAACCACCCTAATATTGACCACTTTCAATTTAGGTCCTATAATTTGGCTATTTCATCAATTTTGGTCCTTTTTATCCGCACCCTTGATTAAAAAGTGACGTGGCATGACATGTCAAATTTTTAATGTTACTTGGCGTGATTATGATCTACGTGGCACGTCAATTTTGGTCCTATAATTTATCGATTTCATCAATTTTGGTCATTTTTTCATGTCACGTCACTTTTTAATCCAGGGTGCAGATAAAAAAGGACCAAAATTGATGAAATCAATAAATTATAGGATTTAAATTGAAAGTGGTCAACATCGGGGTGGTTTTTTGGACAGTGGCCAAATTATAGGACCAATTTTGAATTTTTGCCAATAGATTTAAAATATTATTATATATTATTTCTTTTGCGAGGTCGGGGACAAAGTGGTACTTCTTTTGCGAAAGAGGAAGAAAATACAGGAACAGCATAAGATCAAATCGGATCATGGGTGGCCATGATTGTGTTATCGGCCTCAAAAAGTCCCTCATTTACTATCGCGTATAGAAGTTTGGACCCTATGCAAAATACTCAAGAGAAACATCTCTTAAGAGTTTGGAACAACCGAGTTGCAACATTTGTTTCGATTCACCGAATATAAGGCTAACCGACGACCAAAAACCCTTTAACTGGGCATTGCTTAATTATGACCAAAACAATGTTCCAACAAATCGACCTTTTCCAAGTGGCCAATTTTTCGGCTGGCCGGTGGTTTCTACATCTCAAGGCCCGTCGGGTGGTTCGTTGTTTTCGGGCTCGATTTGTGGTGAGATGAGTGAGTTCATGAGGCATGAGGATTGGGGTTGGGGTGGTAACCTTCGTTCGGTCGTGGACTGTGCTAAGGGGTGATATTGGTAATTATCCATTTCATTTATGAACGTTAATAATGTGACATATTGTCATTAGTTAAATAAAAGAGATTGATATTAGAGTTGGTTGAATCTTGAAATAATTGGTGTAGAAAATGGCTTAGTTAAATCTCTCATTTTTTTTTTCTCTTAGGTTTTAAGTTTACTCGAGTATAGTTGTAATTAAATTAAGCCACGTTCCACACGGTACATGTTTTGCTGGACTTAAGTTTATTGATGGCATGTCATTTTTCTAAGTTTTTCTAGAGGATGATTTTTNTTTTGTAGAATTCAATAAAAGTTAGGGTTATTTGATTATAATTAGAAATATAAGTACAAAAGTAAAATATGAAGTTTCCCTCAAACTACTTATAATTAAATGTTATTTATAAAGTGAAAAGACATATGTAGCTAAATAAATTGAGTTTGAAAGTATTTTATTTTTCCAATCACATGCCTAGAAAAACATGAAATATTACTTGTTTCCTTAAATTTAAACTTAAATATTATGCAATTAATTATCTTCATACTCAATAAGTAGCGAGGATTTAAATTTATCCGGGCTGACTAATAAAATATTTCATGTTATTTATAAAGTGAAAAGACATATGTTGCTAACTAAATTGAGTTTGAAAGTATTTTATTTTTCCAATCACATGCCTAGAAAAACATGAAATATTACTTGTCTCCTTAAATCTAAACTTAAATATTATGCAATTAATTATCTTCATACTCAATAAGTAGCCAGAATTTAATTTTATCCGGGCTGACTAATACAATTAGTTGGTATTGCAACATTAATACATTATATATCGTGTGGTTTTTATAATAATTATTCAAACCGTTTTTTTTTTTTCAAAACACCATCTAATTGTTAACTAATTTATATATTTGTGGTGTAGTATATCTTATGAAGATAGCACAAGTTTCGATGTAAAAAAGATCGACATGATTTTTCAAAAACAGAATAACTTAAGGGTATATACATTTAAGATTTTTAGAGATTTTTAAATATTTTAAAATTTTTTGTGTATCTAGGTCTTGACTTTTTATGATTTTTAAAATTCTTGAGCTATTGAATTAAGATTTTGAAAGCTTGTAAAAGTCGTGATAAAATTAATTTATTTGACACTAAAATTCATTAGGGCATTTTAATATTTATAATTCAAACACAAATTATATATGTCAAATCTTACTACCAAATCCTAGCTTTGAACTTAAGAATTTTAATAAGGATTTCACTAAGTAAATAATTTTTAGCAGTTTTGAATGTAAAAATAACTTAAAATATCACTCAAAATTTCAAATAAATAAATATTAATTATATTATTTATTTATTCAATATGCATACTTGTTCGATAAGGAATCTTAAAATAAATATAATATTAAATTAAAATAAAGTTTAGAAAAATACTCTAAAAGTTTACCTTTGATAATATTGATTTTATTAAGCATGTTTTTGTGGGATATAGGAATTTACATTTACTATTTTATTACTCCAACAATTATAATTACCAATTATGTTGAATCACATCATTTTATTTCAAAACAATTTTCAAAAGGACAGATTATTTGAAGATTATATTTTCACATCAAGTTTATTCGTAATTTATTATTATTATTATTAATTAATTAATTAATTAACCAATTACAAAACACACCATAGTTGTTATTTCTAAAAAAAATCAAATGACTTGAAGATTGAAATCATTCAATTTTATTTAGGCTCAAAATAAAAGTTAGATACAAATATACTAATACATTGTTCTAAAATTTTTAGGTGGGGCTATAGCACACCCAACAGCTGGTTCTAAAATTGTTATGTGAGGCTAGCACGTATCTACGTCCCGCAGGCATTATTAAGAGAATCATAATTCACCAGCTTTTACAATATATACACCTACTTTTATATTAGGATATCATTTTTAAAATATCAAAACAAATAAAATCATGTTACTAAAAACATATAAGTATTTATCCACACCATTTGTGTGAAAGATATATTTATAGAGTTGTTTCCCCCCTAATATATTCTGGAAGGCACTTATCAATTTTGAATGATTTCTAGAGTTGTGTAATATATGATCATCATGCTTGAAAATTTCATCTGGAAGGCACTTATCAATTTTGAATGATATCTATGAATTATTTCTAGAGTTGTGTAATATATGATCATCATGCTTGAAAATTTCATTGAACCAATTAACAATGAAGCTAAAAGTACTTTAAAAAATGTAAATTGTCAAGGTAAGGTTAGGGAAATTTTTCATCCATAACTAGAAACTCTATAATATATTTGCGGGAAATTTTCATCTATAATTGGAAACTCTAAAATATTTTACAACTAGGTCGTGAAGTGGTACAGTATAACAATATATTCAAAAAGTTTGCAATATGGCTGATGAACCGGATAAAAGAGCTACGAATATGAACCGACAATTGAAAGTTCCGATTGCCCGAATAAAGCTTTTAAATTGTAAAATAAGAGTCGGGAGGTTCGCTCTTAGCAGATTGTATTCACATTATTGTGTTCATATTGTCGCGTTCACTATAAATATTCACAGGTCTCGCTCATACTAGGTGATATGCATACGAATATAGCAAACTTAAACCACTGGATCCACCCGTCGAGCCTCTGTGAATCACATCTAACTCGAGCCGTCACGTACGTGGACTAATTTACCCAAATGATACAAATGACCGCTCCATCTAACTAATGTTGGGTTTCCATTTTAACCGTTAACGAGACCCATTTCGCGTAAAGCTCATATTTACGACCTACGACGACAACCCGAGACCTTCAAACCCACGACCCAAGTTCGAGAACAACTTAGGCCGTCAAACGATCGAACACTACCTAGGCCATCAAACGACCGACCACACTGTCGACGCATTAACAACGGCCTACTGAACGAGATTGCAAATAACCCATGCATGTAGAGCATACTCTCGTCATATTACAAATCGAGCTCTAGAGGGTAGCGACTCGTGCTGATAACGTGTCATAAAACTAGAGAGAAAAAGAGAGAATATAGATAATGCTTTCTTTTGGTTGTATTTTCATTATACCTGAAACTCCTATTTATAGGAAAACTTCTAATACCACAATTGTAATAATACAATTACATTAGAAGCAAAATAGTCATTCACATATATTAATTTATATTACAATTAATCAATTGGTAGTGGTGGTTGAACCGACAACCAACCACATTATAACAAATGTAACTTAATTGAATTGAAAAACACAATGGACTCATCAAAGATTTGACCATTCGAACTCTGTTTTTATCAATTTTTCTGGCTTTTCAATTCTCCAATTGTTTAAAGCAAAGATTCCTACAATGCTCAACATTAGTCAAACTGAATAATTGTACTACGTAAGCACTCCCAAAATATTGAGTCTAATTTTATATACGTGACATCTATCTATATATAAAAAGGTTGTTTTTAAAATACTTTTTTAGAAACTTTTGACCAAAAAAAAAAACATTGACTTCTATATTTAGAATCCATATTCAAATCTATCTAATACACGAAAATGATTAAAAAACTCACACTTGAATTCAAAAAGTAATTAGTTAGAGATATTATTGGGATAAAAAGTTAGTTACACGAAATTTTTAAAATCATGAGTTGATAAGTCATTTAAAAGCATTTAAAATCTCAAAGTTAGTTACACGAAATTTTAAATATCATGAGTTGATNAAAACGTACATAAATTTTACAGATAAAAAAAAAAAGATACATCAAAGAACATATCGATAATATAATGCTGCCGCCAGTCTGCGATACACTCGATTCCTTGAGTAGGAGAAACAAGCCTTTTTTGCACTTGAAAACAGTCCTAATAGTTGAAACGCATCACCAACAGGAGAGCTGGAACGCATTCCATATACTGTTTCATGATGAAAAGTAAATATATTTATGTGCAATATCAAATGTATACAATTTTAAAAATTATTTTAATTCATATTTATAAATTTATATTGTAGGGTACATTCATTAAAGGCATAATACGTTCCAAACATATGGAAACATTTCGAGGTGTACTGAACGAAGGTGAGGTGTATGCGATTAGCAACTATGTTGTTGAATTTAATCATGGGAAGAAGGATATCATAACCAACAAATGGAAACTTGTGCTTCATGTAAGAACTCATGTTATCAAATATGATGGAATTTTCCCTCAAAATGAAGATATTTTCCCTCAACATTAGCAAGGAGCAGTAGATATTTATGATATTTAGAGTTTGATTATTATGAATTGTAATTTCATTCCATGTCGTTCAATCCGGAATTCTATAATAAATTTTAGTGTTATTATATAATAAATTCCCTCAGTTGAATATTTTTTTTTTTTTATTAAATGTCGCACGAATGTTAAAATTTGAACATTTTATTTTATATTAGTTTATAATTTATAGAATTCCATAATACAAGATATACATTAATACAAATTTTACCAAATATTTCAAACATAAGGTTATATAAACTAAAATTTACGAAATTAACATAAGTTTATAATGGATTATATTGGGTGATTTTTCAATAATTTATGGATTCAATTGTGGATTTTCATAAATATGAATACGAATTTTGATTATAATATTTACATTAATTTGTATTATATATAAATTATTATTAATAAAATTTTGACGTAAAAGATTGAATGATTTATTCTAATTTGTGTTATATATATTAATATTAATAAAATTTTGACATAAAAGATTGAATGATTTATCCAACGTTAACTCTGGAATGTTTTATCAAATTTTTAACAATCTGATAAACTACTACTACTAATCTTATCAAGATCATGACATTAGAGTTTGAATTTATTTGAACTCTGAAATTAAAATACACAAAAATCTCCACTTCTTAACTACTTTGCATTAATTTTATCATCATAAAAAATTGGGTCCATAATAACGTGAATCAAATTAAGTACATGTAAGAAATTATGTTGCGTGATTTTACAATAATTTATGATAATGGAATATCATAAATATGATTACATATTGTGATTACAATATTTATATTAATTTGCGTTATATATAAACTATTATAAATAAAATTTTGACTTAAAAGATGGAATTATTTATTCTACGTATTACTATGAAATGGCATATCAAATTTTTAACCATCTGATAAACTACTATTACTAATCTTATCATGAAATTAGAGTTTGAATTTATTGGTACTCTAATTACAATCACGTGATGCTCACATAAAAATCTCTACTATGTAACTACTTTGACTAATCTTATCATCATAAAAAATCAATCTCTACTATGTAACTACTTTGACTAATCTTATCATTATAAAAAATCTCTACTACGTAACTACTTTGACTAATCTTATCATCATAAAAAATTGGGTCCATACGTGTTTGGATTGACCGAATTATATAGATTTAAATTTGAATTCAACGCCATTCATTCAAAAACAAAACACATAGCAAGTCCTACGATGGATAAATAACTAGAGTTAACAATATGATAAACTACTACTACTAATCTTATCATAACATTAGAGTTTCAATTTATTGGAACTCTAAAATAAAAATCACATGATTCTTATCAAGAGTCTAACTAATCTTATCATGTAATGGTTATCTACTCTCATCCCATGACTATAAAATAAACTTAGGAGCCCATATCACGGTACACAAGAATCTCACAAAACAATTTCACATAAAAACAAAAAAATGGCGAGAGCATGGGGAAACATCAAGCAAGTAACAAGAACCAACAGGCCAATGCTCAAGTTGAGGGTGGTTCGGGTCTTCTTAAGGACTAATCAATACTCATCCTACAAAAACCTTCTTGAAATTGTCTTTCATGACAATGAGGTTTAATTCATAATGAAAAATAATGATTATTCTTTTTTCTCATCATGTTAATTACAATACTTAATTTTATTTTTCGTTTTTTTTAGGGCGGTCAAATTACTGGTATAGTAAGAGCAATCAACATCCCAACTTTCAAGGATGAATTCGAAGAAGGTGCTGTCTATGCATTTCGAAATTATCAAGTTGAGAGTAACATCGGAATGTATAGATCTACCATTGCCCAATACAGGCTTATACTACATGGTAGAACAGAGCACATAAGCTACAAGGGTGACTTTCCAATTTTCCGTTTCGACTTTCGAAGGTTCATCACATTGATTGATATCGAGAAAATCGACGAATCAATGCTATTTGGTAACTAAATTTTCACTTATTTTTTATATTATTTACGTTTAATAATATTTTCTCACATTTAATTTACTAAATGTTTAGATGTCATTGGAATGGTGGTCGAGATACATCCCGTTCAAATGAAGAACGTCAAAGGAGTACAAACTCGCATGATAGCATTCTCACTAATGGATCCGGAGTAAGAACATACACCCACATATTATTAACTTTTAAATAGTATAATGTAATATTTACATTATTATCTATGATAATAAATTTTTTCGAATTGAAATTAGGGGAAACATTCTGCCCTGCACTCTATGGGGGACATATGTTGACCAATTCCTCAACTATGAGAATCAGCTTGCCCACAATGGCAATCCTTGGCCTTTGATAATTCAATTAGTGCGTTCAAGAGAATGGGATGGTATATAAAAGTTAATGTCTTCAAATTTTATAATAAATTTATAAATATTTACTTTATTTAATTTCTTAACAGAAAAAGTGCAAGTTACATCATCAAAGGATATCACAAGGCTAATTACTGGACAAAATATTCCAGACATTGTGGGATTTGTCAATAGGTAAAAATACAATTATTTTATTTAATATTCAATAATTTTTTATATAATAATAGACAATTAAAAAAATGTTGTTTTAAATCTTACCAGAGCTGCTGCCGGCCCACTTTCAAGGACCCGCTTAATTTCAAAGAGTGCTATAATTGTGAAATCTGAACTTCAAGAGTTGGCGGATGGTGATGTTGTTGTGAGTGCTGTTGACTCACTATTTGCTACTGCCGAGGTAAATATAAATACATTTATATATGTGCCAACTCTATTTGAATAAAAGCATTGATGAAATTGATAAATGTAGGAAACCGATGTTTGGATATGTGCTACCGCGGAGTCAATTATAGATGAGTGGTGGTACCACTCATGCAGAAGATGCACAAGCAAAATGGAGGAGGTTCATGGACAGTTTACTTGCAGCAAATGTGCTCATAAATTTGGAATTTATCGGTAACAAAAATTATCAATATTTATTGAGTAATAGTAATTAAATAATATAAAATTATTTTTCTTAACTTGTATTTTGTATCTATAGCTACAAGATTCAATTTGGTGTCCAAGACAATACAGCTCCTGCAACCTTAATTGCATGGAATAATGAATGCGAACCTATAATTGGTAGGCCATGTGACGCATTGAGACGTGAAATGATTCAAAAGGTTCGTTATTTAATTTTAATTATACTACATATTAAATATTTTAACACAAAACTAGATAATACATATTGTTTTCTCTATTGGCAGAATTCTACAAGCATTGAACTACCCGACGAAATAGACAATATGATTCAGAAATCATATCTGTTTAAGGTGCGAATTAGACAAAACAGGCGTAATTTCAGGGGAGTAGAATCAGCATTTTTTGTTGTTAGGATGATTGCTGATGAAAATCTGGTATCTAAGTACAGTCAGTGGGTTACCATGAAAGAAGTAAGTATAATAAACAAAAAAATAATAACGCTACTTAATTAATAAACTATGATTAAATATTAAAGTTTCACTAACTTTTTATTAGAATTTATAGGACTCGGACTTCTTGACTTTATGTCTAAGTGAAGAGGCTAACAATAGCAAGGTAAATGATTAATTATATCACCTATTATTTTTCATAAAAATAGCTGCATTATTTTCCCCAAATTATTATATGCGGATTTAAATACTAATGTTTGGACTTTATAACTTTATTGATAGGACCCCATTGGTGAAGAAGAGGTGTCAACACCTGTGAAGTCTCTCAAAGGTAAAGAGAAGATCAGAGAGACTTCAAATGCAAAGAAAAATCTAATGGACTCACTTGAAGATGAGGTAGGATTTGCGGCCCACTCAGCCATTGCAGACAAGGGCAAAACGAAAGTGATCGAGCACGATGATGAAACGAAGGACAACTTTGGTGAAGAACTGAGTGGCTAGGATATTGTGATTTTATTGAAGTATTTTATTATTATATATTTGGATTTCAGCTGCTTTGAGTACTATGATTGAATAAGTTGGCATCGCCAACATGAGTAATTTAGGATTTATTATTGGAATTCAGTTTAGGTTTTAATATTGGATTTGGTTTTTGGATTTATTATTGGAATTCAGTGTAGGACCGCGTTGGTTATTAATAATATTTTTCATTAAGGTTTTTAATTGTTCAGACTTTATTTTTCAGGTTTAAGTATTGAAAATTCTGTTTCATGAAACACTACATACTAATATATACATGAAAAAATTAAAGTAAAAAATAATTTCCATACTCACTATTTTACACTAATATAATAAATAAACATATATTTACCAATCAATCTAATAAGTGTATTTAATAAATGGCATTATTTGTGATTGGAGAAAAAGGCAATAACATTCAATACTAAACTACTGTTAGCTTACCTGTAGACGGTTATATGGTTTCCGAACATTCAGCACTTTATATTAAAAAACTAAATAAAACAGATTGAGTAGAAAAAAAGGCAGTAACATTCAATACTAAACTACTGTTAGCCTACCTGTCCCTATATGGTTTCCAAACATTCACCACTTTATATTAAAAAACTAAATAAAACAGATTGAAACAAATTCCAGCTAAAAAAGAACAGATTACTGTTTATATAGGTTTAAACAATCTGAATAAGACATAACACATTAGCATTAATCAAATTACCAACCAGGGGCACATATGTTTCCAGCTATTCAATCAGAAATCAATCAGGAACATAAACATCTATCTCATGGAAATTAATTTTTAATAACCTCGGCAATTCAGATACACAGAAATGTTTAAGTGATTGGAACAATTAAAATACCAAAAAATAAGGCATGTGTTAAATAACAGATATAAAATCTGGTCAGTCAAATACATTAAGTTAAACTGGTTAATCAAATATCAAGTTGTTATCCCGTGGTTATCCAAATAACAGAGAGAAGTACCACATGTTACATACAACTACCAGATAAGGCACAAGATATCCTAATTCATCTAATACACCTATTCTGTACATATCTAATATATTCAGTCCAACACATTACCTTCTGTCCTATAATTCACACATACTGGCACTAAATTGGTTTCTCCAAAAACAGTTCAACCACATTTCGTGAAAGCAGCAATAAAAACATTCAAGTTTACATATGTATCAATGTGAGCAAGAAATATGCAAGCAGTAATAAAAACAGTCATGTAATGAAGAACACATCTGTTTAGAGCAACAAAGATTCAAGCAGCAATAAAAGAATTCAAGTTATGAAGAACACATCTGTTGAGAGTAACAAAGACACAGAAGTTCAGAAAACAACAAGCAAACAGAGAATGATCTCAGACAAAAGAGGTACACATCAAATTTTACCTTTTCTTACCTACATGATTGTTGGTTAGAATTCTAAGCATCATGCTCGGATATGGAAATCATAAAAGAAAAAAAAGATTGAAGTTAGATATATGAGTGGAGAGTTACATGATTTATATATTATGGACCTTGCTTTGCTGTGAAATATTACCTTTTTTTTATGCAATCAGCTTGAAACTAATAGTCATGTTGCTCCTTGCAACTTACTTTTGTAATTTACAACACTTCATGCTCCTGTTAAGCATCTTTAGCCATCCCAGTTTGCTCCATCATACATTAAGAAAGAGATAGTTAGACAAAAACAATGCATCATCGAATAACACATTTAATTAATAGTAGCACTAATATTTTTAAAAACTGCTATAAAAATGTTCAGATTATGAATTTTAATGAATTAGTATTACTAATAAAAACATATGCAAACAATCAATAGTATTTAAGCCAATGCTTGGTGTTAATATGACTGTAATTTACTAATATACAAACTTATTTAATCACTCTATTAGATGCAATGACATATCTTCATAATATGATAATTAACAACAAGAGCCAGTAATGATACACTTACAGATTTATCATTCATATAATGAGCCAGTAAAGATACATCTACAGCAATGAGCCAGTAACAGAAATGATCTATTGACAGCATAATCAAACCTACAGCAGCTCAGCACTTAGAACAACAGATGTGTTTTTAAGCATGTTACTAAGACCTTATTATTGGCTGGGGTGTTTCAAGTCTCAAAATCATGTATTACACATTTTAAATAGAAAACAATAAAGTTGTCAAGGATTGTAGTATATATATCGACAACATAATCATTCCTAAAACAATTCAGCATTTAGAAACAAGGATGATATTGTTTGAACGATAACCTTAAGAAATTAAAATCACAGATTATGAACTATGACCAACTGTGACGAAGAAATTCTTACCTTACTAAGTTCTGGAGAGCTCCAATGCGTGAAAGACATAGCATTTCAATAATTGTTGTATAAAGGCTCGGTTAAAACTAAAACAAAAAATCATTAAAAATACTAAGTTAAATTGAAATGTGATTTTCGAATTAAAGTAAAATTCCTTTCAACGAATTTGTTATTGGGTAAATGAAACTTCCTTTCCGGCTTTCGTAACCAGATCTGTAATTAATTCAAGAAAATAAACATCTAATTCTCAAAAACTGTTTGTTAATTGACAAGCGAGAGATTCCCTCTTCGGCTTCAATAATTTTCTTTCATATTTTAAAGGATCTGGAGTTGAATCGAAAAAATTACAGCAGATCCATCAAATCGATTCACACAAATCAACCAGTTTGTTATTTCGTAAATGAATGACTTCCTTTCCGGAGTTTAATCGAAATTTTTCGATCATAATTTAAGGGATCTGGAGTTTAATTGAAAAATTAGCCCAGATCTATCAATATTACACACAAATCAACATAAAATTTATCGAAAATTAATTCCTTTCCGGTTTCATTTTTTTTCGACTTCAAATCGAAAAAATCGACCAGATCCGTAAATAAACAATAATGAATTTTCGACAAATCTTTGGTTTTTCTTACAAATCGAGCTAAGATCCAACAAAATAAATAATAATAGCAAAATCATATAAACATCACTATGTGTTAAAAACAAAATCCAGATTTTGCAGTTTGAACTATGTTTCTAAACATAAACAAACAAATTACAACATGTGTAATCGTTTGATTTAGATTATTTGTTCAAAATCTGCACAAAAAAAAAATTTAAAATTCACAAGAAATCAAACCGACTGAAATGAGGAGAGAAGGAGGAGAGACGCGTGTCGGAGAAGAGAAAAAATGAGTGTAAACCCTAAGTTTTCGGAATTTTGTGCCTTTTATAGTCGAAAACTTCTATTCATGTCCGTTAGATCGATGCAACGAATGTAGGCCGTCCGATTGGTGCATAGTTGTTTATGGACCGACTTCAAATGATAATGGGCCATATTTTTTGATGCGTATTGGGCCCAGTTTGGACTGAACTGTTAAAATTTGAATAATGGGCCGACTTAACAGCACTACTTAGAATTTGGAAGTTACGAATTCGGCCCAATTCCAATAGTCAAAATTGGACACTTTTCCAATTTGCTACAAGCCTACAACCCATGTTCATTTGGGCTAATCTTATTAAAGTATTGTAATGGCTTATGGAAAATAGTCCAATGCTTTATATATTTTACATCCAATTAAACATAATCTTTTTATATATTATTATTATTATTATTATTATTATTATTATTAAACATAATGTTTAATCTTTTGCGTTATAATTGTAGATAAAATAAACACATCTCCTTGGATTGGATCCTCTTTTACTGTCCTGCAAAACACAAATAGAATTGATGTGTCGTCTGATGTTCCGAATGGTATGTTTTTCACTTATTTAAATTATTAATTTATAATTCTACATAAAATTGCTTTAGTTTAAAAATTTATTTAATTTCATATATATGTTGTAACTAGAATGTTTTGTAACAGGTGAACATAATTGTCATCGATCTGCAATTCATGTTGGTGGTAATAATGCACCAAAAAATATTGTTATCGATCTCACAAGTGAAGACGACCTTGAAATGAATATTGTAACTTCTTCAACTACCATGACCCCTGTCCTTAAAAGTTTCACTAATTATGCAGAAACCCAGCCACTTACACAGAAACGAAAACGTGGTCGTCCTAGAAAAACACCGTTAATAACGTTGGATTTATCTGGTGAGTTTAATTGATTTTATATATAATTAAATTAATAATATAGAAAGTATCTGGTTATATATATGTTTTATACTATTTACATTTTTGAAAATTTGTTTTCCATTTCATGTGTTATATAGAGTTGTAAGAATTATTTATGTACAGGTTCAAACCTAAAGAACGCGCAAGGACGTAATATAGACACACAATCACCATGCAATATGGTGATTAATTTACGTGAATCTCCGTTCTCTGACATAAAAAATGGTAAGTAAATATAATTTAAATGCAACAATTTATTACTTTTTGAAATATATTTGTTTTTTGTATTTTTCATATTAAAAACATATAATATACCAAAAATTATGTCTGACATGGATAATTTTATATAGTGTTGCAGGACAAAACAGGGTTTTTGAGCACGTCTAATGCTTCAATTGGTATATTCATGAATTTCGATCTTTAGCTTCTTCTATCTAAAATATCTATTGTTATACATTTTAATATTTGAATAAATATAAAATTAATTAAATGTGTTACTCTTTATTTTTTTCAGCAAGCAAGCGTAAGCGTCGTATATTACCCACCCATAATCCCAGTAGTAGTGCGACCAATACCAACCTTATAGACCTCACAAGTGATGACGAGCACATTAACAATGAGACAAGGTCTCCAACTATAACTGCAAGCGAAGTGGTTCATCTCACACATGATACTCCCAGTGAACCGTCAACAGTAAAACGGAAACGTGGACGTCCTAGGAAGACAACAGTAACATCGTCGGTGGTATCTGGTAAGTTTTAATATGTACTTTTAATATAAAAAATAAATTTATGCAACAAAATAATGTTATCTCATATATTGTACTTGATTAACATTTACAGAATACTGGGACATGGGAGATGCAAGTTTTCGTTGTATTTATTGTGGTTCGATGTTTTGGTATGAGGAAAGGAAAGCTTATTATCAAAATGCAGTTGTCCTTGAGTACACCGGTTGTTGCATTAATGGTAAAGTTCAGCTACCTTCTTTGCGAAATCCTCCCCAATTTTTACAAGATTTGCTTCATGGAAGTGGCGAGTTGAGCAAACATTTTCAAGAGAACATACGTTCTTATAATAGCATGTTCGGTTTTACATCTTTGGGGGGGAAGATTGATTCAGATATCAATAAGGGGACCGGCCCACCAGTGTTTTCTTTGCACGGACAGAATTATCATCTTATCGGTAGTTTGCTTCCTTCTGAAGGTGCATGTCCGAAGTTCGCACAATTATATATATATGATATGGAGAATGAAGTTTCAAACAGAATGAATGCTGTGAGGTATAAATTCGCTCTACTTGATATTCAATATTTGTTTAATTTTTTTTTTCTGTATATATTTTTTTATTCATATATGCTGTTCAAGACAAGTTTCAATCGAACATATAATGATAATTGTTATTAATTTTCTTGCAGAAACGTATCTGGGAATAATAATTTGCATGAGGAAATAGTTATTGGGTTGAAACAAATGTTGGATCAACACAATGAACTGGTGAAATCATTTCGTATGGCTAGGGATAGAATACAGGAGCATGGCAAATCAAATGTTCGAGTGCGTTTGATTGGTCGGAGATCTAAAGATGCCAGACGATATAATTTGCCTACAAGTTCAGAAGTTGTTGTATTGGTTGTTGGCGATTTTGACCTGGCAATGGGTGAAAGGGACATATTGGTCGAAACTAGGAACGGTCGCCTTCAACGGATAAATGAACTTAATGCTTCATATTTGGCATTACAATATTCTCTTTTGTTGCCTTATGGTGAGGATGGGTATCGAGAGGACATACCGTTAGGGAAGGCACGAAGGTGAACAAAAGCGGTCGAAAATATGTTAGTGTACGAGAGTACTTTGCATATAGAATGCACGATCGAGAACACGAAGCACCGACTATTGTTTCATCTAGAAGATTGTATCAACAGTTTACCGTCGATGCTTATACCGTGGTTGAATCTGCGAGGTTGCAGTATATACGTCTCAATCAGAAAAAGCTCCGTTGTGATTTGTACAAAGGTGTGGCTGAGGCCATTCTCCGTGGTGACACTGATCCAAGAACCTTAGGAAAAAGAATAATTCTTCCCTCAAGCTTCACTGGTGGTGCTCGCAATATGATTGAAAACTATCAAGATGCCATGGCAATTTGTAGATGGGTTGGGTACCCTGATTTGTTTATTACACTCACGTGTAATCCCAAATGGACAGAAATAGTGCGTTATCTCGAGCCTAAAAAGTTGAGACCTGAGGATCGACCAGATATCGTCTGTAGGGTCTTTCGAGCAAAACTTAAGGAATTGGTTGGAGATTTTTGTCAAAAGGAAATATTTGGGAAGGTTATAGCAGGTGAGCCATTTGATAATGTATACAATGGTGACAACGTATTTATTAATCATTTACAAAAATATATATATATATATATATATATTTATTTTGAATAATAATATTAACTACAATATTATATTGCAGTTATATACACGATCGAGTTTAAAAAACGTGGTTTACCTCACGCTCATATACTGCTCTTCCTTGCTATGGAGGCCAAATTTCCTGAGCCATCGGACATAGATAGAATCATCTCTGTAGATATACCAGATCAATCGTCTGATCCTCTATATTACGAGGCAGTAAAGGAGCATATGATCCATGGACCGTGTGGCCTGGTAAAGAAAAACTCACCCTGTATGGTGGATGGCAAATGTACTAAAAAATTTCAAAAGAAGTTCGTTGAGTCCACAACTGTTGACGAAGATAGTTATCCACCGTATAGACGTCGTGACAATGGAACATCTCTTGAAAAGAATGGCATTGTTGTTCACAATGGATATGTCGTGCCTCATAATCGTCGTCTGCTTATGAAGTTTGAAGCGCATATTAATGTTGAGTGGTGCAATCAATCACGATCTATAAAATATCTATTCAAATATGTGAACAAGGGTAATGATCGTGTGACCGCATCATTCTATCAAACATCTGCAGAAGGGGATATTGAAAGACCGTTGGATGAGATAAAAATGTATTACGATTGTCGGTACATATCTTCGTGTGAGGCGGCATGGCGGCTGTTGGGTTTTGAGTTGCAGTACAAAAAACCTCCCGTACAACGTTTGAACTTCCACTTATTTGGAGAACAGAACCTTTTATTTGACGAAGATGATGATCTTGAAAATGTTCTCAACAAACTCACAGTTGATGAAAGCCAATTTCTTGCGTGGTTCGAGGCAAACAAAATATATCCTAACGCAAGGGAACTAACTTATGTTGAGGCACCATCAAAATTTGTGTGGAATACAACAATCAGGCAATGGACACCTCGAAAAGATGAGGACCAACCCTCTGTAGGCCGTTTACGATACGTACCTCCCGGTAGTGGAAATAATTACTACTTGAGACTATTGCTCACTGTTGTGCGTGGGGCAACATGTCATGAAGACTATATGAAAGTCGGTGAAGTCCAGCATCTAACGTATCGTGATGCTTGCTACGAGCGCGGTTTGTTGGAGGACGATAGGGAGTATATAGACGGCATTACAAAAGCAAGTCAATGGGCTTCTGCAGACTCCCTTAGACGCATGTTTGCATCTTTGTTAGTGTCCGGTTCATTTGGAAGGCCGGATGATGTCTGGACAAAGTGTTGGCAATGCATGTCAGATGAAATTCTGTACAGACATCGCCGACTACACAATAATGATGGTAATCTATTACTTTTTATAAAATGTTTAATCATAATTTCATATTTATCTTTATATAGATGTTCTAATCGTGTTAGTATTTTTTTTATTCTTACTAAAAAATAATTGGTTTGTAGGTTTGGTGCTCACTGAAGAACAAATCAAGAACCTGGCACTTGCTGAGATTGAGAATTTATTGAGACGACGTGGGTCAAGTCTTCGTGAATATGAAACTATGCCATTTCCGGATAGGGAGAACATCAATTCAAGTTCTAATCGTCTAATTTTGGATGAATTGAATTATGATCGAAAGGCCCTCGCTGTTGAACACGATATGCTCCTTAATAAAATGACAGCCGAACAGAGGAGTGTGTACTCAACAATTATGTCCGCTGTTGAATCCGGCCAAGGAGGGGTCTTTTTGTATATGGTTATGGTGGAACTGGGAAGACGTACCTGTGGAGGACTTTATCTGCTGCTTTGAGATCCAAAGGTGACATAGTCTTATTGTGGCATCCAGCGGAATAGCATCGCTTTTGTTGCCAGGTGGACGAACAGCGCATTCTCGATTTGCTATACCATTGAATCCCCACCAGGAATCTACTTGCAACATCGATCAGTCAAGGTCTCTAGCGGAATTGATAATTCGTGCTTCTCTGATAATATGGGATGAAGCACCAATGATGCACAAGCATTGTTTCGAAGCTGTACAGACATCGCTGCAGAGTATTATGGGAGCAATTGATCCTTTGAAGTTGATCAAACCGTTTGGTGGGAAGGCGGTTGTTTTTGGTGGAGATTTTCGACAAATCCTTCCTGTCATTCCAAAGGGTAGCCGCCAGGACATAGTCAATGCTGCCATTAATGCTTCTGACATATGGAGGAGTTGTACTGTGCTTAGGCTTACGAAAAACATGCGCCTTCAGGGACTTGCTGATTCGGATGAACGTGATGAGCTTGCACGGTTTGCAGATTGGATAGCCAACATCGAAGATGGAACTATCGGAGGGTTGAATGATGGATGTGCACCTATAGACATACCCGAGGACATTTTGCTTCAACCATCTGATGATCCTATTGCTCAGATCGTTGAAAGCACATATCCAATGTACAAAGAGGCACCCGACAATCCAAGTTATTTGAAGGATAGAGCTATATTAGCGCCGACGTTGGATGTGGTCGAGTCTATCAATCAGTACATGACATCATTGAATTCGTGCGATGGTCGTATGTACTTGAGCTCTGACAGTACGTGCAAATCGGATTCTAATAATGATTTTTTGTCTGATCTCCATACGCCTGAGTTTTTGAATAGTACCAAGTGTTCCGGAATACCGAACCATGAGTTGTATTTGAAAATTGGAACTCCAGTCATGTTGTTGCGGAACATGGATCATTCTATGGGTTTGTATAATGGGACACGATTGGTAGTGACAAAGCTATCGACTCACGTTCTTGAGTGTAAGATACTCACAGGGGATCATGCTGGTGATAAGGTGTTGATTCCAAGAATGGCCGTAACTCCTTCTGATGTTCGAATTCCTTTCAAGTTCCAGCGGCGACAGTTTCCCGTTATGGTTTCTTACGCCATGACTATAAAAAAGAGTCAGGGACAATCCTTATCCCATGTTGGCTTATTTCTTAAGAAACCAGTGTTCAGTCATGGCCAGTTATATGTTGCTGTTTCCCGTGTCACTAACCGAAAAGGTTTGAAAATCTTAATTTGTGGCGAAGATGACGTGCCAACGAATCAAACCAATAATGTTGTATATAGGGAAGTGTTCAATAATATATGATCTTTTCCATTTAATGATGTTTATATGTCTATTATTATGATCATGATCATTGCCTGCTTAACACAATTTATGTACAAAATTGTTTTTTAAAAACATTCTAGATAATAATATCCCCGTGCATCGCACGGGTGATTACTAGTATAAAAGAATTTAGGTGCTGAATGATATGAACAAATCCAAATAAAAACACTTAAAAGTTATCCAGTACAAAAATAAAATACTAAATCTAGAATACTTGTCAATTACTAATAAAAAAGGTGTAATATGTTTTCTATATTAAAAAAAAATTAAGAATAAATGTTGATTGTTTAAGTTTGTACTTGGGTCCAAAAAGACTCAAGTATATATTTGGTCTCATTTTTTTAATATCACATAAATTAGACCATGTCCAATTTTAATTGCATTAGAAAAATATTTTCTTATTATTAAGCCTATATGTTACGTGGCATGTAATATTTTTTTTAAGAGACTCAAAATATTATTTTGTGGGTGCTTTTAGTGGAATCACAATTGTATCTCTTGATTAGCAATAATAGACAAAATCAGCCATGTCTTTATCTTTATTAATTTGTCGATATTAAAATGTTCATTAATCTATTGTTCAAATCAAATTTATGAGATATATTTTCTTTATAACATTTGAAATGTGCATTATAATAGACTTCAAAATAATAAATAAAAAAATTATATATCTATAACATATTGGATTCGCATTAAAATAAACTTGGCCCAAATTACAATTATAAACAACCATTAAAGTTTTAGAACTATTGGATTTTACACTTTACACCACGAGAATCGGGAAATCGCAAGTCCAGCAACCCAATTTTTCAGAACTAAAATAACACAAGGAAAATGGTGGAAAATCACAAATTCTTGAATGATCGTCTCTTCACACAAGGATTATAAAGATTATAAGAAATGGGAAACAATCGAACTCCACAAGGTTTGTTCTTTTTTTTTTCACTTCTTGAAATTTCATTTATAAATTCACAAATCATCTTTTCTTTTTCCCTTTTTTCCAGCTGAAATCGCCCAAATCCTCGTTGAATTTCTTGAAGTTGCCATTACCTCTGTCATTTTCCTCAAAGGAATCTATCCGAACGGTAAGTTTTAAGGCCAAGAATTACTTCACTAACCCTATTATTCCGGTTAAGATTGTGGTCTGAAAACTAAAAAAACAGTGTGAATTTGCAGCGGCCTTCGAGAGGCGGCGGTACATGAACGTGGTGGTTCATAAAGCCGTACACCCTCAGCTACATCAATATATTCATACAGCTCTTCATGGGCTCCTACCTTTTATCCAAAAGGTTGCAACTTTTTATTGGTTTTTATTTATTTACCTTCTAATGGGGTGAAATTTTCTTGAGGCTTTTCTTCTCTCTGAAAATGTTGTGCTGTTTATTTATTTATTTTTTAATTTATTTATTTATTTTTTATTTTTATTTTTATTTTTTGCCTTAATTAGGGATTGGTGGAAAGGGTCGTCGTGATATTCTTCGAGGATGGTAATGTGCCGGTGGAGAGATTTGTTTTCAAGATTGATGTGAACCAGTCTTATAATTCTATGGTGGAGCAAGCTGATTTAGAGTTCTCTCTTAGGTCATTTTTGGTTAAACTCCCTGTTTCAGAGCCTCTAACTAAGGCTCTTCCCCACAGTAAGTGTGGATTTATTGTTTTTAATTGGGTATGTTATGTTGTCAAATGTGATTGTTTTCCTCTAGAAGAAGAAAGTGATTTAGAGGAGTAAATACTTTTGAGTATTTTCTCGGCTAACATAGCAATTTATCTAATAAATTTGTGAAAAACACCTCCTAATTCATGAAAATTGTTTGAAAGTTATTAAAAGGTTTAGTCTTTGTCTCGTAAATGGGAAATCGTTGGCTGCATTTGAGGTGTTTTTAGTAGGACAACCATTGTATGTGACTGTAGCTTAAGGAATTCAACTGCCAATTATTTAACTTGCTTATGCTCGGTTTTGTGACCCCTTCTCAAATTCAAGATTCAATCTATAATACCATCCTTTTTCGGGTGAAAATGAGCCCGTGCTTTGTCCTTTTTTAATCTTGAGGCATCATAGGAAAATCAAGTTATTTATTTTTTAAGCTCATTTGTGTCACAGATTCCAGGTGGGAAATAACAGGTTACTTTCGTTCTTTGCCCGAGGCTAGCAGTAGCAAGAATGCCGGTTTGTGGGTCCCAACAGATACAAAGCAGTGGCAGCAACCATCTCAGATAATTCCTATCAAGTCCATGAGCAGTGATCCTCTAGGCTTGCAGCTGTATTTGGAGCACCCGAGCCCATCCGAGCCAATGAAATAATAATACTACGTTTGTTTGACAACGTTTGAGAAATACGCATCAATTTTTTTATCAATTCATGCAATTTACACTTGCGCTATAAGATTACTGCATGTTGTGCTGGTTCGAGTTTTCGGCCGGGAATTGAATTTTCAGTTGAAGGATGATATGCTTATATCTACAACACGTGAATAAACTCGAAAAAAGCTCACACTTGTTGAAAAGACTTATGACCAAATCATTGTACTAGTGATTTT